>AFRD01000388.1:0-33951 GCA_000222875.2 Periglandula ipomoeae IasaF13
CCCAAAGACACAAAACTCTGGACTGTTGATTCTGAGAAGGAGAGCAATGGACTGGATTGGGGCCCAGATGAGACTCGGGCGCTCCTTGGCACCTATTACTTGGCATCGAGGTAAAACAATTATTCACATGTGCATCTCCTCGGACACTGATCAGAATGCTCTTGTAGCTCGGCTGTTCTGCTCCAGAAGTCCAAAAGCTTCGGATATCGACCGTATTTTCTGAAGCGCTGCCAGTACTTGAGTATGCAGCCGGTCAAACCTACTGACAGGCACTTATCTCTGATCATTCATGCGCAACACATCATTGAAGCCATGAATGATGTTCTCGCTGCAGATGACGACATCGACCTAATATCATTGTCGAATAACGCCAGCATAGATGCCCTGAGGCATGAAATCATGAACTTGAAAGCAAGCATTAATTTTCCATTGAGCGAAAGCCGTTAGTGTCATGATTTTCATTTCCTGTCTCACATTCATGAAAGCATTTTGTGACTAACTGATGATTGATAGGCATTCTTGCACTACAACTTCACATTTCTGACCTTCTATTGGACCGATTCTCTCCAGGCGAGAATGTTTTTGGTCTAGATACGTTGCAAGAAGGCCATTTACAATACCCGAGCACTGAACATTTCCTAACCTGGCTGTCTGATAGCATGATAGCCGTCAAGGCAGTTGTGAATATTTCTCTGGCTTTGCCTGCTGGGGATGAGCCATTGGTCACGAACTTGGAATGGATCGCCTTGTATTGCGGGTTATCGCTCGCCGCTCGCTTAGATATTGTAGCGGCACATCCGAACGTTATTCGGGCGACAAAGAGACTGAGACAGTTTGCAGACGTCGTGCACATCTTGCGCCAATCGAAGTTACGACTTGAGTCCGCGGCAAATAACTCTGGCAACCAGAGCGTATTCTTGCATCTTGCGAAGCGAGCACAACGACTTGAAGAGTGGTACCTCGATCGTATATCACAATATGCTACTGGTACTGGTGGCTCTGGATCTTCCATTGGAGACTTTACACCGAACTTGGGTTCGAGTCTGCTCCTAGATAGCGAGAGAAATCCTACCATTGATAACATCTTGGTTTCGGAAATGATGGCAACATTCCAGGCGGATCCTGACTTTGGTACTCTATCATTTGTGCTTCCTGGCTCATTTGACTCATGACGTATGCCGCCGGTACAGTTGCTTAGATCAGGATCGGAGGCGACTTCCCGTGTCAACGAACAGGGTTCAGGGCCACACCACAACCTTGAGCTTATGAGTAGGACGCATATATGATTATGTTGCCGATCTCATATGTATGTACGAACTTGGACAAGGATAATGTCCGTAGGTATAACTTTGCGGACAAGATGGCGGTGCTCGCCGTCCACGTTGGGCTTTACTACGGACACGGACTTGCGACCACCTGCGCTAAGCCCTTTTTATCGTGGGTTTTGGATGTAAGACGATTTACATGCAACGGTTCATGAGAAGAGCAGTTTGACACCAAAATAGAACAGAATAGAGAGATCGCATAGTATAAATAACACCTGGTACCACCCAGCCAAGTCGTTGAGAAAGTGACCGGAAACCCTTTAAAGCATCTTTAGACCATTTTTTGACCGATCTTTTGGTATGCAAAGCCGAAGTCACAGTCACCTATAACCGAGAAAAGGAGCCTTTGTAACAAGGGAAAACTATCTGCGTTGCTTTTATCTTCATCATGCAATTGTATCCACATGCACTCAGCTTGTTGGCTCTCGCCTCGCAATTATTCACCACCGCGCGCGCCAGTTGCCAAAACGAAACCATCAAGTTCTCGCCATGTCCGTTGATTGACGCATATTATCCTCCACCGTCAAGCGCCTCTGTTTTAAAGTCTGGCTTAGCTGCCCAGGCTAAAAAGGACTTTGACAAACTGATTCAGAAAGCTGGTAGCCAAGACTATGGTCCAATGACTCCGAACACCACGTCTTTTTCTGTGGTGTACTTCACAGGGTCGGACACGGGATCGGGCAGCCCGGCGTTCTTTGAGTACCATTATACGTCTTTTTATGATAAGAAGAATGGGAATGCCTCGGTTGATCCCGAAACAAAATTTCCTCTGGCGGAAGTGAGCATGGTTTTTACTGTGTTCGGCTGGTTAGCGAAAATGGGAGAGCGTTGGATAGCATCCATCACGGAATTTCTGCCGGAGCTTAGGCACGAGAGGCATGCATTTTCAGTTCCGTGGGACGATATCACGGTTTATGAATTGGCAGGCCATCTGTCTGGTCTTCCACGAACTTGTAAGAAGCGTTACGTGAAGAAAAGCCGCTTGCTCTTACTGACATTTCTTTCTAGCTGGAGCTTGTCAGATAGGGAGCGAATGCGACAGTTCTGGTGCGTATCAAAGCTTTTGGATTTAAAAGAAAAACCACGAAATAGCTCATATAACCACGTAGATGTCTTAAAAGCGATCACAGCAAAAGGCCCTATATTCCTTCCTTCAACGAGCCCAATTGTTTCGTATTCGTCCTTCCAGGTCCTCGCCGCGGCCATGGAACGAGCTTCGAAGTCAAAGCTGGCAGGCATATTAGATAAGGCTGTTTTCAAGCCGTTGAAGATGGCCAATACAGGGCTTTTAAGCCAGAGAAGTCGGGTCTTTTCGTGGAGTCTGGACTAAACCGATCGCAAATTGGTGAACCAGCGTAAGTGCGGCATGTGTGCGTCGACTTCAACCCCATCAGGTTTCGCTAACATTCACGATTTAACTACAGAGCTCTGTCAGTGGTGTCAACGCCCAGCGACCTTGCTCGTGCCGGACAAGCATTGCTAGCCAATAAATTATTGCCTCCAGCCACAACGCGTCGCTGGCTACAACGCAGCGCCGACACGTCAAACCTTCGCAATGGAGTAGGTGCTCCATGGGAAATCTACCGAGCAGGGACAAAACCAATCAGCCCAATTATTGACATCTACACCAAGAGTGGTGTCATCGGCTCATACGCCAGTTACTTTGGCTTCAGTCCCGATTTGAACGTTGGATTTGCTGTCCTGGCGCACGACGCGACAGTGGCTGACGGCAAATTGGACCTCAATGTTTATGTTGACGTTGTAAGCGAGTCAGTCCAGCTCCTTCAGGTTGCTGCGGCCAAGAGCACTGCGGCTGTGTACACGGGGAGCTTCAAAGGAGGCGACGGGAGCATTGATTTGTCCCTGGGCGAGTTGAGACCCGGCATAGAGGTCAAGTCATTGGTCATTAACGGAGTGGACACGAAGAGAAAGGTTGCCGAGAAGCTTGGTTACAAGCCTGATAGCCTCGACTTTCGATTGTATCCCACGAATGTGGTTGATGACAAGAGGCATCAATTCGTGGTGGTATTGCAGGATTAGAGATGCGCCGATTGACATGGGCACTCCGACTTGCATCACATGGCAAGAGGTAGGGGCGCTCGACGGCTTACCGTACACGGTCATTTTCGGGCTGAACGAAGCTGGTAAAGCAACGGCGGTATCGTTTGGCTCTATCAAGTTTACTAGAGCTTAGTTGCAGTCAAGACATCACTGGGTGTTTTCGATCAGCAGAAAGAAGTATAGGAGTAGCTTAGCCGAGGATCAAGAATACAGTGTGCCTCGAATCGGAATTATATCATCAATTGAGCAACACAAGGAATGTCCAAGGAACTAATTCCAGTCTCATGGCAACCCTTGTCTAAATAACGGTAGAACTTTGGATTTATTGTTCCGATAACGTCTGTGGACAGCGCCTAATAAGAGGTTCTTCAATAGCATGACCTGGTGAGCCAGGCTTTGCGAAGGCTTTCAGTGCCGGCAGGCTTTGTTTCATTGAAGTAGTTTTTCGCGTAGCGCCGCTACGCACAGTACCTTGCTAGTACTTCTGACTAGAGACCCACCCAGAGCTTCGGGAACCAGTGGCACGAGTCGAGTTCATCATCCAATCACGTGATTGCCTATTCCTCCCCCGAGGCCGAAAATTAGACGGGAGCTGGTTTGTCGGACGAGGCACTTGTTTTTGAGAGAGCCAATTGCTTCACCACGACGGTCAGGATACCCAATCGCCTACGTCTTCATCCTCGACAATGATCTCGAGATCGTCCCTCGCGAAGAGCGCGCAGCAGGCCGTCCGCCGGTCCTGCGTGCAGCCCTTGCAGCGCCGTGGCTATGCCGCCGCTACCTCATCTGGAGCCTTTGAGACGGCGGATGTGTCCGGGTTGAAGATTGCCTCAAGGGATGCTCACGGTCCTACGACCAAGCTCGCCATCGTTGCTAAGGCCGGTACCCGTTATCAGCCTTTGCCTAGTCTGACTGTTGGTCTGGAGGAGTTCGCCTTCAAGGTGAGTCTTGACGAGGAAACCATGCTACCTGTAAGAGTGCAAAGGTTCAGCGTGAGCTAATTTGCTCCAACAACTTAGAACACACAACGACGATCCGCTCTGCGCATCACTCGCGAATCCGAACTTCTCGGTGGTCAATTGAACGCCACGCACACCCGAGAGGCCCTCGTTCTCGAGGCCAGCTTCCTCCGCGATGACCTGCCTTACTTTACCGAACTTCTCGCCGAGGTTGTCTCCATGACCAAATACACGAGTGAGACTTTGTTTCCGTAGATATGGTGCGAGAATCCATACACTAAAGCCAGTCGCAGCCCACGAGTTCCACGAAGACGTCGAGCGAATCCTTCATCTCAAGCAGGCCGCCCTGAATGCCAACGTTAATGCTTTGGCCCTCGACAACGCCCACGCCGTTGCCTTCCACAACGGCCTCGGTGCCTCCATCTACCCCTCGTCCTCCTCGCCTGTCCAGAAGTACTTGAACGAGGAATACATTGCTAGCTATGCCGATTTCGTCTACTCCAAGCCCAACATTGCCGTTGTTGCCGATGGTGCTGCTGCTTCTGACCTTTCCAGCTGGGTCGGCAAGTTCTTCAAGGATGTGCCCGCTACTTCCCAGAGCGGACAGTCTCTGAAGTCCGAGGCTTCCAAATACTACGGTGGTGAGCAGCGAACCAGCCACCAGGCTGGCAACTCCATGGTCATCGCTTTCCCCGGATCCGACGCTGCTGACTCGAAGCCCGAGATTGCTGTTCTGGCTGCTCTCCTCGGCGGTCAGCTTACCATCAAGTGGGCTCCTGGCTTCAGCTTACTGTCCAAGGCCACCTCTGGTGCTTCTGGTCTCTCCATCTCGGCTACGAACCTGGCTTATTCTGATGCTGGTCTCCTGACCATCCAGCTGTCTGGCAACGCGGCCTCTGTCCGCAAGGCTGCCGAGGAGACTGGCAAGGCCCTGAAGAGCATCGCTGACGGCACTTTCAGCAAGGAAGATGTCACCAAGGCTGTGTCTAACGCCAAGTTTGAGATCTTGGAGAAGGCTCAATTGCGCTCTCCCAGCCTCCTCCAGGCTGGATCCGGTCTCGTTCACACCGGCAAGGCCTCTGATCTGGTTGCTCTTGCCAAGGGCATCGATGGTGTCACTGCCGACAAGTTGAAGACGGTACGTATACTCACTCCCAACCTGTTCCTGATAGCTTGCTTCATGATTGGGCTAACCGTTGGGTTTTTACATAGACTGCCAAGGCTCTGCTCGATGGCAAGGCTACCGTTTCCACCGTTGGTGACTTGTTTGTGCTTCCTTACGCTGAGGAGATTGGTCTGCGGGTGTAATTTGGATTATGATGGAGAAAAGGCGGAAAAGCTTGTACCAACAGTTTACAGTCGTCTAGAATTGGTAGACCGGAGGCTGTCTGCCGTGTTTGTGAATACCTGTAGTAGAAATCCCTTTTGTTCACATAGCGTTCCCAAACATAGGATTAATCCTCGTGGATTACGTGAATGCAGAAAACATTGCCTGGGGGTGAGGGCAGGGGTTGGCGAATCTGCTTGACTCGCGACAAATGAATCGGACCTGATCGACGAACATAGCCAGAAGTGCATGGTAGGACGGGTCCTCCAGGCTAAGGCGTGATGCGACAGGGAGGCCCAAACAGAGAATCAACCATATCTTGGACTCTTAGGTAGTGAGCGCTGGTTCTGTTGAGCCAATTCCAGCAGCTCTGTATATGCGACGGAACATGATTGACGTCTCGAAAGATCAAGATCTTCATTCTCTTTGGGACGGCGAGTGATTCGAACAACTACTCGACGCAGTTTCTGGCCATGCTGGGATACGGTTGTCTGCGACACAGCATGGAGATTTGGCAAATCTTATGCGACTCGGGGGCCCATGCTGCTGTTGTTTCTATAAAAGGGTCGCAGCTCATGGTATAAGTGCCACGGGCCTAGCCCACACGTGCTGCACACGCACCAGGCATATACATGAGCACAGGAAGCTTGTGGCAGAAAATTTGCTGGTAGGAAATCTGCAACAGGGAGCTCGGCTGAAGACGCGATGAAAGGCTGACGAACACATCGCTCTACTACGCAGGCCTTTGACCCATGCCTTGTTCTAAGATGCGGCGCAAAGGGTCAAAGACAATGACTGGGCAGAAGGCTGACACAGGAAAAGACACTTCAAACTGAGCTCTGCCTTTTGCGTGCAGGGCGGGAGGGTCCTGCCTCTCAAAACTTCCATCTCCTATCAGGGCATGGGCATGGCATGGGTCAATTGGTACCTCATGGGAGCAGGACCGCTACCGTGTCCTGTGCTGAAGAATACTGTAGGACTGCTAGGCGTGCAGCGCAGGCTGGGCTGCGACATTGTAGACATACAGTGTCTGTGTCGTCAGTGGATGGCCTGCGCACTGTGTCTCATGTCGTCCTGTCTGAGCAAGCCCCGTACCTCCTACCCGTGTCTGTCCACTCGAGCATCTGGGCTTGCGGCCCACCACGCCTCATTGTAGTTTGGGCAAGTGTGACAGGGTAGGGGAAAACAAAGCCTCATCAGCAACCTCCACGACCGGACGACCTCTCCCTTTCCCGGCTTCAATTTTCTATCTCTCCATGCCCTCTCTGCCCATTGCGAGGCAATCATAGCACCGTCGAGCTGGACGGCACGCTGGAGATCCTCCCTCCTACTTTCCTGTCTCTTGCTTCCCCCCCAGGTAAGCCACACGACCCTCTCTTCATTGCTTGCTTGCCCCCGTGCTGCGCCGGCCTCGTCCTTTTCGCCCAACGCTGTTCACTCGTTTGCTTTGTTTCCCAATCTATGTCAAAACCACCCCTCCTCGACGTTGGACAACGCAGGCATGCACTCATTACTTGGACAATTCGCATTCTAAGCACTCATTCAGAATCGGGAAGATCATTCGACAGCGAATCCCCTGTTACCCTTTTTCCCCCTTCCGAAGTCACATCCTCATCCTCGAATCGAAGCGTTGACGTGATAAGCGGTTTTTCACCCTAATCGCAAGGTTAGTATGTTCCTAATGGGTTTGGGTTTTTTGGGTTGGGACATTCAACATCACCAGCTGCATTTGGAAACTACTACTTGCATTATCGAACAAGACTTCGCAGGTGCTGTCTGCTCATTGGCTGACCGTGTTCTTGCATTTTCCCCATTCAAAATCGGGTTGCTTTGGATCACAGTCTTTAAAGCATCGAAACTAAGCATAAGCTAATGTATTGCGTTGCAGGATTAGTGCGAGCTGACAACCCCTAAAGGTCTTCCGTCGAAGCGAGGCAGGGTATAATACTCTCCTTTCCGGGACTTGTTGGTCAGTCCTCATTGGAGGCGTGCCAAATACCTTTGCAAAACGACTGCATCGAAACCGTCCTAGCGATTGAATTATTGTTCCTCAAAATGCCTGTTGCAAAGAAGGAAGGTGGCACGAGCGGGGGAAATAGTAGAGCTGATATCCGCGGTCAGAACGGTGAGTCTTTGTATCACTGGTCTGATACCAATCATGACCCCATACTGATCTGCATAACCGTAGGTAACCGGTCAAACTTTCGAACAGACACAGCCATCTCCAACAGCCGCTTCGGCAACGAGCGAACCCTTCAGCCTTGGGTTCCCGATGCCGGTGACGGTGTTGATGGCAGCCTGGAGGCGAGTTCCAGCAGTGGCCCCTGGGACCAGTTTGCTGCAAATGAGAAGCTGTTTGGCCTGAAGACCGATTATGACGAGAACATGTATACCACTGCCATAAACAAGACTCACCCTCAGTTTCGGGAGAGGATGGCGGCGGCCGAGAGGAAGGCCAAAGAAATTGAGCGAAGCGCTCCAGTCACGGCCCACGTTGCAGAGGAGCGTGTCATGGACTACGTCGGAGGTACCGGTAATGGGGAGGAGAACGAAGAAGACAAGTGTGTTCTCCTTTTTGACTAATGCATTCAACCGTGATTGACTTACACATTTGCTTCTAGGTACAGCGGAGTCCGTCGCCAGGACTTTCCCCCTTTGTCGGGAGGAACTAACCGATATACCCCCCCTGCCAAACGAGCGCCTACGGGTCAGTCATCGGTAAGGGGTGCACCGGTTGATCCAGCCATCATATCATCACAATTAAAGGCTCCCGCGAAGAAGCAACCAGCCGCTGCGGAACAGCCACGATCACAAGGTTCAGACTCTACGAAGAATGGTGTGGTTCCGAAGACAGAGACTCTGAAGCCAACTCAACCTAAAGCTGCAGATGAAAAGCGAGTCGATGCAAAGCCTTCCACTCCACCTGTGGAGTCGAAGACCCCCGAGTCTAAACCAACAGATAAAATGGCCGCTGCCACCTCAGCATCTGCGTCGCCTTCTCGCAATGCTTCAGTGCAACCAAAAGATACAACTCCAAGTGCTACATCCACAGTCGAACGCGACGTTTTGAAAGAATTCAAGAGCTTTGCTAGTCAGCAGCGTATGAATGCTGAGAAGGCTCGAAGCAACAAAGCACGAGCTGACAAAGAAGTCAAACTAACGGAGTTGAAGAAGTTTGCCAATAATTTCAAGTTAACCACCCCTGTGCCTACAGACCTGGTCTCCATTATCGCCAAGGATCCGATCAAGCAGAAGGAGATTCAAGCAAAGGTCATGAAGAACGCCGAAGAGATGAAGAAGACCAAGGCAGAAGCCGCTGTCAAGGAATTAAATCAGCCATCCAAGGACACAACTGCATCCAAGCCATCAGAAAACAATTCGACTACTGGTGCTACGGATGGTCGCCCCTCCCGTGCACCCGCAGCGCCTCAAGCATCTGGCCCGGCTGGCAATAGACATGTTGGATCCCCTCAGCAGTACCCTCAGCAGCCGTACCACACTCAAAAATATCGAAATAACCGTGGCGGACCACAGCATACTCCTCCTCAGCAGCAAACTGGTAACTTGGCCCAGAGACTTCGTCAAGTTGAAGTCCAGAGGTTCTCACAGCCCCCTGGGCCATCTCAACATGCCTCTGGTCACGAAATGCGTGCCCCCCCTACCGGGCCATCAGGCAACCTAGACTCTGGCTTTAATCGACGACTGAGCGGAGCTCCAGGCCATATGAGCGCCAAGTTGAATCCCAATAGCCACGAGTTCAGACCGAGCCCCTTTGCAGCTGCCTTCAACCCCAACAGTCATGCCAGCGCCGGTTCTAGCCCACGCACTGCTGCCAACAACGTCGCAGACAGCCTTGCCCCGGTTCCGCAGAAATCGAACCCGCCACTTATTCGTCGAAAGACCAAGGCTGTCGATGTGAAGAAGTGCCTGATTCTTTCTCATATCAAAACTCTGAAGCCTCCACAAGGGCGTAACTGGGATGACAACGGCGGCTTGCGGCCATCGTATGACACTCTGCCAACCTGGAGACAACTGCAAGATGATGAGAAGGCTGAATCTACGATGCATCTCACTTACAAGGAATACTTTGAGCGTCAACCATTCAGCAGCTCGGCAGTCGCTACGCCAAACCCTCCACACGCTGCTCCGCAACACCCTCATCAGCATCAGTTGCCGTTCCATCTCCAGCATGGCGCCCATGGCATGGGCCCGCGGCAGTCACCACACTTGCCCCCGATGCAGATGCACACACAACAGCATGGCCCGGTACCTCATACCCCGTACGGTACTGACGACCATCGTATGATGCATTCCAATTCTGCACAGTCGTTCGCCTCTCCCCGCATGGGCCAGGTACCAGTCGCCTACCCTGCCCAGGTTCCCTACAATCAACCCGTCTTCATGGGCCACAATAACCCCCAAATGGGCCCATACCGCAGCTTTTCCAACAACCCTCACTACATGGCGCCCCAGCAGGGTCAAATGGGAGGACCTATGATGATGCAGCCACAGTTCATTCATGGTCCCCAAGGAATGGTCGCGGCGCCGCAGATGATGTATCATACTGGACATCCTCAATTTATGCCACCATCAGGACCTCCCCAACCTGGCTCCGGTGGTAATGGCTACCCCAGCCCTGGTCGACCGACGGCACCTGTTATGGTTTACCAGGGTTCCCAGCAAGGCCAACAAATGTACGGCGTGAGCCCTAGCGTTCAGTACAACCAACCGTACGGGCCGGGGCAACCCAACGGACCGAGCCAGTAATGAATTCCTCTAGCTTGCTGCTTGTAAATGTTTTCATTGCATGGCATGGCGTGGCGTGGCGTTGTTGGTCAAAAGTCTTCAATCGAGTTGGCATATGACGGCTTCAAGCGGTGTGTATCCCGTGTTAGCTTCCGGTTGTTGCGCGAATATGTGTGCCTCTTGTGATGGCAGACGATCACCACCATCATCGATGAATATGGCCTGTCAGATGAAGAATTCGGTATCGTTTTCAGTCTGAGGTTACCAAGTAGTCAGTCGGCCAACTGGCGATCTATCAGCAAATTTGACGACTTTACAAACATTGGCATAGTTCATGTCGTTGGATTTGAAATAGATATATTCGACAGCGATTGTTGCATTTTATGGGCTTCGATGTCACCTTGCCAGCGACTTCGGCCCTGAATATTTGTGGTTTGGATTACATCTCGCGCAGGTGGCTTCGCTCCATCACATCTTTCTCCCCCGGCTGAGAGTCCAGGGTCTTGTCATTGTTGTTCGTAAGATGTAAGCGACCGCTGTCCTCTTTGGGTAGCACAACTTCCTCACCCGCGTTGCATCTCTTTGATCTGCCCACGTCATATCCTGCAGTCCTCAGGCACTTCGCAAGTCCACGATTGCCCTTGCCTTGGTGCAGATCGGGAGCCCAGTGCTCTGGTATTGCAATGCTGTGGGAGGTGGTGTGCCAAGCACAAAATTGAGGCCACTGCTACCGGCCTTCATCTTTTGTCAACACTAGGAGTATGTCTTGCTAGGCACCTGAGAGCAGTAAGACGTCCACGATTCGTGTCCCCTCAATATCGTGATAGCATGACTTTGGTAGTTTTGTGGTTGGTGCCAGGTAGGATAGTTGCAAGGGGATGCTGCAGGAGGTGGTGAGAGGAGGATGACAGGACATAGCCTGGCAAGTTAGGAGTAGTTTTCAGAGTTGAGCAAAAATCTTCATCTTACGATGCACGACCTTGTTGTCGAAGTGACTGTGTGCTCGTCGTTTAGGGGCATTCTTTTGCCGTTTGGCTATAACGAGTGCCGGTTGATCCGGAGGCCCATGAAAACCATGCCCGAACAGATCAGAGCTGAATGAGTTTCGTGACGCGGTACGTGCCAGTGAACGTGACAGAAGTACGCAGATAGCAGCAGTTGCAAGTCGTCCGTGCTCTAGACTTCAAAGCAATCGCAGACATGTTCGAACAGCCAGTGACAGGCAAGACAACAATAGCAAATACCAGGTTGCGTTTGCCTAATCCTGCCCATACACGCTAAATTCATTGCGCATTGAACAAGGCAAAATGAATAGCACACAACAGGGGAGGTCCATTATGTATAGTTTTTTTTAAAAGACTAGAATGCCTCGTAGATTCACAGGCCCCAAAGCAGTCCTTCCCTGGCCATTCATTCACCCTAATCTCACTACTTGTTCGCTTTTTTTTTTGGTGCACATCTGTGAACAGCCCTAATAACCGCGGGCTTTCCAGCAGTCACGAGTACCTAGGTAAGTAGGTATTTAAGGTATCTGGGTCCCCTTGGGATCTCAACCTCTTGATCTGATTCTGATATCATCACACAACACTGGCTATATCCGCGAGATAAGCAGTCTTTGATAGACGGCTATATTTTTTCGTTTCAATTTACAACTTCTCATTTTCCTGGTCTCTCGACTACCTTTCTTACACGGCAACTGAGCTGGTCTCATTATTTTTCTCTGGAAGAAAGTTGCCAGTTCATCTTTCTAATCAGCATTTATCTCTACTTGAACCTGTCAGTAGATTGGGTTCGGCAGGCGTCCAAAATGAAGAATTTTTCCGCCTTTACGACGGCCATTCTTGGCCTTGCTTCTGTTTCCTCGGCGCATATGTCATTGAAGTACCCTCCACCACTGGTAATACAAACCCATAAAGAGAGCATGATGAATAATCTCGCAGCAAGCGGAGCAGACTTTCCGTGCAAGGGACACCATAAACTCCTCGAGACCCCTCAGGGCGCAGCCGTGGCTACATGGACTCCTGGACAGACCTACAACTTCACCATCGGAGGAGGTGCATTTCACAATGGCGGCAGTTGCCAGGCCTCTTTGTCAGTGGATGGTGGCAAAACGTTTAAGGTGCTTCATTCGTACATCGGCAATTGCCCCCAGGGAGGCGACAGTAACTGGTCTTTCTCTCTGCCCAACGACACACCCGCTGGGAATGCCATCTTTGGTTGGACTTGGTTCAACAACGTCGGCAACCGTGAGTTCTACATGAACTGCGCCTCGGTCGACATTGCTGGGTCAGCGAAGAAAGTCCGCAAAGTCCGCGCTGTGACCGACTCTTTCACTAGTCGCCCCAACATCTTTGTGGCCAATATTGGAGACAGTACTTGTGCAACTGTTGCAGGAACAGACTTGTTGTTTCCCGATCCAGGGCCCGATGTGACGAACGTATCAAAGAAAACGAGCCCTCCAGTCACGCGTGCTCAAGGTCCTGCCACGAGTTGCAGTTTAAAAGGAGTCGTGCAGGCGGTTGGGAGTCAACCGAAGCCAGGAAATTCAACTGCCGCCGCTCCAGCAGGCAATTAGACTACAGCGAAAACGAAGCCCGTTGCTGTGAGCACCGGCGCCTCATCGGCTAAGACATCTGCTGCAGCGGCGGGAGCAGCATCTTCTGGAGGAGCAAGTGGGAAGACATCGTGTGGTGCTGGTGCCAACAATGGTGGTGCCAACAACGGCGGCGCCGGTGGTAATACTGGTGCTTACCACCGACGTCGAGCACCCATTGGGGTGAGGTACAGGGCTGCATCGTAGGGCGTGGACATTGCTACGACGGCATGAAAAGACTGCAACCCATGAATTCCTTTTCTTCAGGGTCCCTTGTCTTTCATATCTTGTTCATGGGATGTTGGTAGATACTCGTTTCGTTGCACACACATTGATGAGAGCCCAGAAGCGGCCGGGCCAATCTGGTCGAGTCTCAAGTCCCTTCTGTATGCCGCTGTAGTTATTAGGGTCGTTTGCTTGGACCAGACATGGAGGCAGTTTATGTGTCGTTCGCCGCCCGCCATATTCACACTTGCGCCAACAAATGCCCACATTCATCCCCGCCACCCCCCCAGCGCCAGTGCCAGTGCCAGTGCCAGCTCTCCCCATATCATCGAGCAACAACGCCTTGCGCTGCTCCCGCGCGCTCACATACTCATACCTGCTTCCGTTTTTCCTAAAGACCACAACCTCCTACGTCCTCCCTCACCTTCACGAGCTCCTTCAACATACATCAATTTCTCCTTTGCTCGCCTCGACACTTGATCGCGAACGCTTGCCCCCACGGCCATGGCTGGCCCAACGTCACCGAGTAACGAGGGTCCCTCGTTTGCCCCTCCTTCGCTTCCTCCGGGCTGGATCGCGCAATGGGACGGCGCCAGCAAGAAATACTACTACGTGCAACTCGCAACGGGTGTATCACAATGGGAGATCCCTACTCAGGCAGCCAAGACGGGCAACACGCCTGGACAGGCCGTTGATCATCCGTACGGCGCGCCTCCCACTCAGCTCATCACCCACCCAGACGGGTCTCAGACTGTGAAGCATCCCGACGGCACCATGGAGCCCATCATGGCGGATGGGACGCGAGGCGCTGACGGGCCGACTGGCGATCGGGGTATTGGTGTAAGTACTCGCAGCTCATCATTTGTGTGCTTGGCGCGTTGCAAAATGGAACAATTGGGTGTCAACAATTGTTACTAACTCTGCTGTGTGATTGTTTATATAGACCATGGCCATGAATGCTCTCCTCGGCGGCAAGAAACAATCATCCGGCGGCGGCGGTCTGGGGGGTTTGGCCAGCCAGTTCCTTGGTGGAAGCGGCGGCGGTGGTCACAGTGGTGGAAGTAGTGGTGGCAACGGCTTGGCTGGACAGCTAGCTGGGAAACTCGCCTCGAACCTCTTCTCGCCCTCAGACAAACCCGAGCCGCCCCAGAACTATCATGGCGGACAGAGTCATAATAAGCCCAGTCACCAGGGCGGTCTTGCTGGAGCAGTGTTTGGTGGAGTTGCTCACATGTTTGGAGGCAAGGAGTCTCATGGTGTAAGTCTTCATTGGATGATGCTACTTTAAACTCGCAGACGGTTACGATGTGTGTTCGGGTCTGGCATTCTTCAACTGACATGCTCAATCCCAATCCTAGAACCAAAATTTCGGATACTCCAACACGGGAGCAGGCACATACTCTGGCGGCGATGCACCTACGTACAATCCTCTGGGGAACTCGCATTCTGCGTCCGCTCCTCCTGCGTCGTCCCATACCTCTTCGAGCCCCAACCAACACCAACAACAGCATGGCTCTCAGGTTCATCAGTCGTACCTTCCGCCTCCGCCTCAGGGACACTCTCCAAGCCACCAATCGGGTTTCCAAGGAGGTTACCAGGGACATCAACAGTCGCAGCAAAGTCAGCCTCCCTATGGTCAAGGCTACTCAAGCAATTCAGGCCCGCCTGGTGGCCAACACGGCGGCCCAGGAGGATATCCTGGTAGTCAACATGGAGCTCCGGGCGGATATCCGGGCAGCCAGCCTGGCTATGGGGCTCCGCAACAGCATCAGAACTATGGTCAGCCCCAAAATGGTGGCTACAACTCATCGCAATACGGCGGGAGCAACCAACCCTACCAAGGTGGCCAACAGTATGGTGGGGGACCATACTAGACGCATCACAGGGACAGCTATGCCGACAATGTTGAGGCCGACGTGCCCATCTACTACTGGGCTGCTCCAGTGTTCGGCCGCAGCTTCCAGAAGAAAAACGACTATTTCCGCACACAAAGTTTGTCTAAGGAGGTCGAAACGGAGGTCATAGCAGAGGCGGACATGATAAGTTATGGCAACTCGGTGTGCCAATATCGGACTAGGGCCTTTTTGTAGTTTGTTCTTCTGCGTTCTTCTCTCCTTTCCTTTTCTCGGCGAAAGGGGGTTTTGGTAGAGAGGAAATGAGTCATGATAGGGGCGGAGCGGGGTTTGCATGAATGTGATGTTTTTTTATGTATCTAGATCCTCGCATTGATGATGCCGCGTTCGATAGCAACCGAACCAAGCAGCAAAACGACTTGACGCATATGACTTGTGCTATCAGTTTTGCTTCTTCGCCTGGCTTCCCATCGGGACAGCTACGGATTGCAATCCGGAAACAATCCATCGAGCCACGAACCAGGTCGTGATGCCTAGCAGGACGAGATAGCCCACAGTTGGGATAAGAGACTGTGGAAGTATGTTGAATAAGAACGGGTCCAGGATGAGGTCAACTAGCACCGGAGGCGGATTGGCCATCAGCAGCCTGTTATCAGTGTAATAATCAGCGGCGGCCTGGACTTCAACAAATAGCGAGGAGCCATCTGCGAGATTGAATGCCTGCTTCTCTGCTTTGCCGTTTTGTCTGGACGCTGAGAACGCATTGATAGACTCGAGGAGGTCGGGATTTTCAAGCACTGCCTCTAGGGTATAGGCTTCCATATCGAAGCGAGTTGGTTCCTATCTTTGAGCATGAATAGATATTCTTTCATAACCCATTTCGAGGAAGCGAGCACTCACCAGGGCTGACCAGCAGACTCGGAGTTCATATCTCTGATTTTCAGTCAAGTTGGTGAGGAGCATCCATGATGACTGGCCGCGTGAGAGAGATAAGTCAGATGCAGGTGTGCGGCCCAATTCAGTGCGTATAGACAGTTCATCGTGGGTAAGTGTGTGGATGTTTAGTGAGGTCAGTGTAGGGTTGGTGCTGAGCAGTTTGGATGGCGGCGGGCCCGTGAATATTATCTTTTCGACGTTCGCGAGGACGACAAGCGCCAGCATACATTGGAGAAATATGGATCGAAATACGGATATTGTTGTCATGATGAATGATTGAAGAACAGATGTAACTGTTGTTGATGATGCCGCCGTGTCGTCTCATTGGCCAATTAATTGGGTGAGCAAAGGGGGAAAGAGGCCGTCATCAGTGAGGCACAGTGTGAATAGATACAGGCATTGCAGCCTAACCTAAAGCTTTTTTGTGTCACCGGCGTGATGGTGGCTGGTCTGCAGTGTTAGTGGTGGCCGAGGCGGTAGTGCTACGTGACGGAGGGAAAAGCAACAGAGACGAGCGTCGGTCAGTTGGTTGGGCAGACCTGCGTAGATCTAATACCGAACGCATTGGAATGGAGGGGTAATATCTTTTTGTCCCTTTGGTCCCTGAATGATCGATGTTACACACAATTTGAGTCCCGCGACCCGCACCCTGGTTTGGTAGGCCAACGTCACCCATGCTCCGTGATGCTCAGGCTTCTTCATCATCTCGACCGCCTCCCCTCAGCGCCCTTAAACAGGAAGCATGCGAGCTCATCCATCACACAAAATATAGGTGTAGGAATGACGCCTGTTCCGTCGCCAGCTCGTGTCCCTGTTTCGCGGTCGCGGAAGCAAGCTGTTGAAGGCACTGTAAATACAGGGTATAGTGCTAGTATTAAACAATGGGTGATTGAGCTGCTGCGGACGATTAACATTAGATATTGTTCGAGCAGCGCAGCTTATGCATTCCCTTATCGATCTAATTCATTTCAGTATACGTAGTAAACAAGTTCAGAACAGTAGAATACCAAAAAAATTTTTAGCTTCTCTTTGATTGAGCGTGTCATCCTTAGTGCAGGGGCCATGCTACTGCGAACGAGTTAGTACCAACATCCTTAGTTGGGGATTCGAACCAGCGACCTCTACTTACATCTTCTCTGTATCGTTTCAAATAAACCAAATGCCCGAAGGCAATATTGAATTTCATATTTTAAATTATATACCCTTCAGCAAACACAACACCTCCAAATAAGACAATCGAACAGCTCCCTCTCGATTATGGGCATACGTTTTTTTTGCAGCTGGGCCAGAACAAGTTGACGATCACGAGATGGCGTACCTGATTCCATACACTTCAGCTTAAACCACCTACATCAGGTATCTTGGCTCGATACGCATTACAATGGTGCAACCATATCGAGAACTAACAAGTTGCTGGGGCAGTCTACCTTTCGAGGTTTTTGACCGAGAAGGTGGCACCTAATCACATCCAGCGGCGTCGATCCAGAAACGTATTCAGATTACAGACTACAAGAATTGTCGGGCTCGATTATTAAGGTACATGGGATGACAGATGGAGGGCAGAACGGAAAATCGTCTGCTAATACGGAGTACTCGTGTCTTACTTTCTTGGTTGCTCGCTGTACCGATGTCTTTTCTTTTTTCTCTCTTGTGGCTGGTCGCTTTTTCCTTCTAGGCGTTGTGTTTAATTAGGTGCCTGCTGGTTGGTGGCTCCCTGAGGACTGGACGAACCGGGTGTGACGACAATGTGGCTGCCTGCGAAAGTAACGGGCTGCATGGCTTGCTTTTATTTGTTTTTCCTTGCTCTTGCTGTCTCGTTTCTTACAGCAAGCCTCAGTGTTGTGCCGCCATCAAATGCGGATGGTGGTGGGATATGACTTCGGGTTCGTCGGTAGATTTGGCCGTTCTCATGACATGTAATATGCACAGTACGGAGTATCGACTCTGCAACACTCGACGTGGACCGACCGGAAGGGCAGGAGGAGCGAACAGATTGCGCATCTACCTAGGAAGTGGGTTCTCGTCAAATGAAGCAATAAGTAAACAGGCCACAGTGCCAGAAAATAAGTTACCAAAGCGCGCCTGGTGCCATCTCGGCAAGGTGATGAGCGGGCCCCCAACAGATGGTACAGATGGGCGACCGGCCACTCAAGCACCCTATTCCAGCCAGTGGCCGCCCGCGGCCCAGCCTAGAGCGGTGAGGGACCTCGCAGACGCGCTTGCCTGTTTCGAGGCACGACGAGGAAATCAACAAATCCCCTCCCCCTGGCCGCCCAAATTTCCCCCACCTGGCTTTCTTTCACCCAGTGCCCCGTCACGCACCTTTCGACCTCACACGCTCCCGTTCCCTACAGCGAGAAAAATAGAGAGTCCCATTCTCGGCTTTGAATCTCTCTCATTGCCTTTCTTCCCGTCCTTTGGATTCTGTTTCCCCATCCATATTATTTTTGTAAACCCTCATACTCACGTCGTAATCCGTCATCATGCGTGAGGTTATCAGCATCAATGGTATGAAGCTCCTAGCTGCCCCTCCTTTTTGATGCTCACCCACAAACGCGTCTTTGCTTCACCGCTGCGTCCCCCCCCTCCTTTGAGCTCGGGCATTGCTAACTGTACGCACGTAGTCGGCCAGGCTGGTTGCCAAATCGCCAATTCCTGCTGGGAGGTATGTCTTATCGAAATACATAGTGAAATATAATTTTTTTTTCTCTTGTTGTGCTGACTTTCTGTAACAGCTCTACTGCCTCGAGCACGGTATCCAGGTAAATCGACACCATTGTTGACAAATCTCCACCCACGCGAATGTTCCGGCTGACAAAACACCAACTTTGATAGCCCGATGGTTATCTCACCGAGGAGCGCAAGGCTCAGGACCCCGATCAGGGATTCAGCACTTTCTTCTCCGAGACTGGTACGAAACAGAAAATACGTCCTCGCAGCACCATCTACTGGGTGATTGCTGTGCCCAGCATGTGTTTCGTTTGACGGAATGGGCTGACACTCTTTCTTTTGATTTACAGGCCAGGGCAAGTACGTCCCTCGCGCCATCTACTGCGATCTTGAGCCCAATGTCGTCGACGAGGTCCGCACCGGTGCCTACCGCAACCTTTTCCACCCCGAGATGATGATTACTGGCAAGGAGGATGCTTCCAACAACTACGCCCGCGGTCACTACACTGTCGGCAAGGAGCTCATTGAGGGCGTTCTCGACAAGATTCGCCGCGTTGCCGATAACTGTGTTGGTCTTCAGGGCTTCCTCGTCTTCCACTCTTTCGGTGGTGGTACTGGTTCTGGTTTCGGTGCTCTCTTGATGGAGCGTCTGTCCGTTGATTACGGCAAGAAGAGCAAACTCGAGTTCTGCGTCTACCCTGCTCCCCAGACCGCTACCTCCGTTGTCGAGCCTTACAACTCCATTCTCACCACCCACACCACTCTTGAGCACTCCGACTGCTCCTTCATGGTCGATAACGAGGCTATCTACGATATCTGCCGCCGCAACTTGGATCTGGAACGTCCCAACTACGAGAATTTGAACCGGTTGATTGCTCAGGGTAAGCCACGACGGATGATCATGTCTTTTAGACACGGTTCATCAACCACACAGTTTGGAACGGGACCAGCTAACAATGATTTTCTTGGTTAGTCGTCTCGTCGATTACTGCCTCTCTCCGCTTCGACGGTTCCCTGAACGTCGATTTGAATGAGTTCCAGACGAACTTGGTGCCTTATCCTCGTATTCACTTCCCTCTCGTTGCATACGCCCCCGTCATCTCGGCTGCCAAGGCTGCTCACGAAGCCAACTCCGTCCAGGAGATCACCATGTCATGCTTCGAGCCTAACAACCAGATGGTCAAGTGTGACCCCCGTCACGGCAAGTACATGGCTACCTGCCTGCTGTACCGTGGTGACGTCGTTCCCAACGACACTCACGCCGCTGTTGCTTCTCTCAAGACCAAGCGCACCATTCAGTTCGTTGACTGGTGCCCTACCGGCTTCAAGCTTGGTATCTGCTACCAAGCTCCTGAGAACGTTCCTAACGGCGATTTGGCCAAGGTCAACCGTGCTGTGTAAGTTTAAGCATCATTTCTCAGTTACGAGAGAAAACAAATATTGTGTTCTTTACTAATAGCTCCACTTAGCTGCATGCTTTCCAACACGACTGCCATCGCTGAGGCCTGGAGCTCTCTGTCCCTGAAGTTTGACCTGATGCACTCCAAGCGTGCTTTCGTGCACTGGTATGTTGGTGAGGGTATGGAGGAAGGTGAATTCTCCGAGGCTCGTGAGGATTTGGCTGCCTTGGAGCGTGATTACGAGGAGGTTGCTGCCGACTCCATGGGCGAGGAGGAGCTCGAGGCCGAATATTAAACAGCGTCGTATACAAGGAACGATGAAGTGCCGATAGCACTGTTAAATCCTGGTCTCATACCCAACCCCTTGATGGGTGTATTGTTCTTTACCAACTTATAGCCAAACCAGTCTTTTAATGTCAGATGCAAAATCTGTAGATATGACACATATGCACCGACTTTTGCAGCGACGTATTGTGATTGAAAAATTTATGTCCTCGAGGAGTGACTTCACTGCCGAATATTTGGGCTGTCGAATTGGCCTTTTCCATGACATGTCGGTTTAACGCCGGGGTGGCTACAAGGCGGTCGGCCGATTGACGGGCCGGGGGGGGAGCCGATGCTACGCGACATGGTCTGCATCTCCGAGTCGCCAGATCAACCTCACCCTCTAATGTTTCCCATTCTGAATGTACAAGCCTGTGCCGGCACTGTTGTAAAGTTTTCAACATGACTCTCATTCGATCAGCAGTATGCAGGGCGTGGAAACGGTCCCAGTTCCAATTGCGACGAGGCTTTGCGACAGCCAGCAGTCAACAAGCTGTGCCGAATAACAAGGTCAAGTTAGTTGAAGTTGGTCCCCGCGATGGCTTACAGAACGAGAAGAAAGCCATTCCCCTCGCAACAAAGATTGAGCTTATTGAACGACTGGCTAGGACGGGTGTCTCTACCATTGAGGCGGGATCATTTGTCTCCCCAAAACGGGTTTCACAGGTTCGTTGCGATGAAGCAGATGCTTTTCGCTCCTGTGTTCTATCGCGGGGACCCTTTTGACTGACATTTCACATAGATGGCAAACTCGAGCGAAATTCTGGAACATATCTTGCAGAGGAAGCTTCATGCTCCCGTCCCTATGACGTACTCGTTCCTCAGCCCCAATACCAAAGGCCTTCAAAACGCGGCCGACATCCTCAGAGCCAACCCCAAAACTTTTTCTACGGAACTCGAGCCCCAAAGCGATAACAATGGCCAGCCTAAGCCCGCCATGGAAATCGCAGTCTTTGCCGCAGCCACTGAAAGCTTCTCGCAAAAGAATCTTAATTGCGATATCCAGACATCCTTGGAACGCTTCAAGGCAGTGATTCAAGACGCCAAGGCTCTGGGCCTGCGTGTCAGAGCATACGTCTCAGTGGTTCTGGGCTGTCCCTTCGAAGGATTCGATGTTGATCCCCACAAAGTTGCTGAGATTTCCACAGAGCTTCTCGAGGCCGGCGCTGATGAGATATCACTGGGTGATACCACCGGAATGGGCACCGCGCCGCGAACAAGCGCGCTGCTGAGATGCATGTCCGCCGCCGGTATTCGCACAGAGGATATCGCGATGCATTTCCATGACACGTACGGACAAGCGCTTGTGAATACGGCGGTGTCCCTAGAACATGGAATCAGGACGTTTGATAGCAGTGTTGGCGGGCTCGGCGGATGCCCTTATAGTCCCGGTGCTACTGGCAACGTTGCTACGGAGAACATGGTGTACTTTATGGAGACGCTGGGAATGGACACAGGTATTGATTTGGACGCCATGTCGGACATTGGGTCATGGATCACCGCGGAGCTCGGCAAGTCGAATGATAGCACAGTTGGGAAAGCCGTTTTGGGGGCAAGAGCGCGAGCTACGGCTGAGGCTACTAAGGCTGAGGCTTGAAGGAAGGCTGGAACAGGGAAAGATGCATCGTTCATAGGCGCAGTAGGTTCTGTCTTGGGGCAAAAATTAAATGATGTCTCGTTCTGTCAAGCCAGGCGGAAGCCTTGAAGCAATACGAACCTAGGTAGTCAGAAATATGAACGTTTCAAGTATATGCTCCGTCTGTCTTTCTAAATCTGCACTGAGTCGCAGCTGCTTAATCCATCGTGGTACCCATTTCAAGTGCAATGTGTAAGCGCATCCGGCGACCAGTCATGTGATGTCACTGCTGTCAAGCACAGGCGGCCAGCTGCTGCAACAGCCAGAAGCCTAACTCAGCGAACGTGGGTCCTGAAGCCTCACTGGTTTGAAGTCACTGGGGAGGACTCCACCTGCGGCCAAACAAGCTCAACCTCACCTCCTCCAACCTCGCCCAGTCTAGCTCGAGGCTCGTAATCAACTTGTTCTCATCCCGGCGAGCAGCTCCCGTACCCAGCTCATCGTCACTGAATCAGCTGCCCTTAAGCCACAGCTTCAATCACCAACTAGTCTTTGGCTGCGTTCACACAGTTCGCCGGTGACCGATCCTCCTCCGTAACCGTCAACCCCACCGAAGCTTGTCTGCCTTTCGCCATAATGGGGGACCCTCGCGAGTCTTCGTCGTACTCGGTCGTGCCGCGACTCCGATACAACACCGTCGGTGGTGTCAACGGTCCGCTGGTCATTCTTGAGAATGTACGCCACTCTTCTCGGACCTCTCAATGTCGGAAGTAGTTTTGGAGGGATGACAAGTGCTGATGATGGCGACATTAGGTCAAATTCCCGAGATACAATGAGATTGTGTCGCTGACGCTGCCCGATGGAACTGTCCGCTCCGGACAAGTTCTTGAGGCTCGAGGTCCGTGAACCTTTATTCCCCATAGGCGACTGGCATGGCTCATACTAATGTTTCTGGACAGGTGACCGAGCTGTCGTTCAGGTATCCTTTTCTGCGCCATAATGTTAAAAGTCTCCAATAGTGACTGACGACATGTGACAGGTTTTCGAGGGCACTTCCGGCGTCGATGTCAAGAAGGTAGGACACTCAAGGACAAGTCAATGAGCGAGACTTTTGGTTGCTGATGATATGGCTATAGACAAAAGTTGAATTCACTGGCGAGAGTTTGAAGCTTGGAGTCTCGGAGGACATGCTTGGTCGTATCTTCGATGGTTCCGGTCGCGCCATTGACAAAGGCCCCAAGGTCTTGGCTGAAGAATACCTTGACATCAACGGAAGTCCCATCAATCCTTACTCTCGCGTACGTTGCGATAACCCGCTGGTCAAATGACCACAAATACAGTCTCAATGACCTGGACACTGACGATCAACAGGAATACCCCGAGGAAATGATTTCCACCGGTATCTCTGCCATTGATACCATGAACTCTATCGCTCGAGGCCAAAAGATTCCTATCTTCTCCGCTTCTGGTCTCCCACACAATGAAATCGCCGCTCAAATTTGTCGACAGGCCGGCCTGGTCAAACAGAAGGGTGTCACGAACAAGGGTGTTCACGATGGTCACGAAGAGAATTTCTCTATTGTGTTCGGTGCTATGGGTGTGAACTTGGAAACTGCTCGATTCTTCACCCGTGACTTTGAGGAGAACGGCAGTTTGGGACGTACCACCTTGTTCCTTAACCTTGCTAACGATCCTACGTAAGTATTATATTGCCACAAGTCTTCTTTGGCTGTGTTGGAAGTGGGACTAAACGTATCACACAGGATCGAACGTATTATCACTCCTCGTCTTGCTCTGACGACTGCCGAATACTACGCCTACCAGCTGGAGAAGCACGTCCTCGTCATCTTGACCGATCTTTCGTCATACTGCGATTCTCTTCGTGAGGTTTCGGCTGCCCGAGAAGAAGTGCCTGGACGACGTGGTTTCCCTGGTTACATGTACACTGATTTGTCTACAATCTACGAACGTGCTGGTCGTGTCGCCGGACGTAACGGCTCCATCACTCAGATCCCTATTCTGACCATGCCTAACGACGATATTACGCACCCTATTCCCGATTTGACCGGCTACATTACCGAGGGACAAATCTTCGTCGACCGAGCTCTTTACAACCGTGGTACCTACCCGCCTATCAACGTGCTTCCATCTCTGTCTCGTCTGATGAAGTCGGCTATTGGAGAGGGAATGACGCGCAAGGACCACGGCGACGTGTCGAATCAGTTGTATGCCAAGTACGCCATTGGTCGTGACGCCGCTGCTATGAAGGCAGTCGTCGGTGAGGAAGCCTTGTCTGCCGAAGACAAGCTGTCTCTGGAATTCTTGGACAAATTCGAGCGACAATTCATTGCCCAAGGCGCGTACGAGTCACGAACCATCTTCGAGTCCCTGGACCTGGCATGGAGTCTGCTGCGAATCTTCCCCAAGGACCTGCTCAACCGAATCCCCGCCAAGGTCCTGAACGAGTACTACCAGCGTGCTCAGAAGGATGCCAAGTCAAAGGGTAAGACGCGCGCTGATGCGGCGGCCAAAGACCAGCAGCAGACAGAAGAGAACCTGATTGATGCCTAAGACGATTATCCTATCGATTATGGATGGCCAATTCGCTGAAGAGGACGGAAGATAGGTGCAACAGCGTTCTTTGTTTCAAAGTGTTTGAGGACAGTGTAATAGACAACAATGTGCATTTAGGGACACATGGATCAGCTGCGCGCCTAGGTGTATAAATGCGCCAGCAGAATTCCGATTGTGTGATAGTTACATCATTTATTATTTGTGTGCGCGTTCGAGCTGACGCGAATCAATCAATTGAAAGTTTTATTGCAAAGGACTTTCTGTGCATTGATGATAATCGAATACGCCATCCGTTGCACAACCGGGAGATGCGAAAAACGACAAACATGGGATCAATTCTCGAGGCATGGTCTACAACAACTTGTTTGACAAACGCCCTTGTACCTCTTTCCAGACTAGTTACGCCAGGATAACCAGTTGGCACCAGAATGCATGCTTTTGATAGGAGCGCGTGACGTACGATGCATGAGGAGATTGGGGTCCAAAGTGGTGACCCGTCTCGGGCTGATGTAGCCGACAGACAGCAGGGGTCTTGCCAACAGAGAAAAGATGGCTCCGTACAAGACCTGCTAACCTAGCAAACCACAGTCGAGCACAGGGCCAACGAGCATGGTTATCGGACCTACTAGCGATGGCCAATGCGGAATCTGGTCTGGTCTGGTCTGGTGTTTGCCAGTGCCAGGTTTGTTTGGGGGGAAGGAGGATCTGGACGGCCTAGGCGGCAGTGGATGGTGGCTGGTGGCTGGTTGTGCAATTCCCCAGCACTGAGATCACTGCTGTGGGTGCTTCGGATGGCTGGCCGCCACGATGATCATTGTAAGTTGGGGGAAGATGCGTGTTGGCACTGCATTGCAGGAGCACGGTTGACATGATTCTTTTAATGAACAAGTGCTCTCGACAGAGTTGCATTGAGGCGCTTGATTTGCAGCAATCGGATACTCACAATGATTCTTACAAAGGAGTGACAAGCGCAGCCCAGCCACACACTCAGCCGGTCGCATCGCCAGGGTTTCCATTGCAATGTTAAGAGCCTACTTGACGTCTTACCCCCCAGATGAACGAAAAGCAATTGATCCCTTTTTGCCAGAATGTGTTAGGTCAAGGTCCAGCCCAAGCCCCATGGCCCCTGGCTAATTGCCTGCCATGGGAGATCTCAACGCTGATGGGTGCGGCTACGGGGTTACCTAGCTAAGGCCCATGGGCTATTGGGGCTCTCCTGTGTCGCCTGGGCGTTTCCCTTTCCCTTTCCCGTGGCTGAACAGGTTGGATGAATGAGGCCTGGTGCCAGAAGCGGGGGTGACATCATGCGGGAACGACAGGCTTGGTGTTGGTCCTTTTTTGTGTGTGCCTCTTTGTTGTGTTTGTGTCGTTTGCAGAGGCTTACCCCAGCTTTTTGGGTCCTTGTCAGTTTTCTTGTGCGCAGCGCAAGCTCGGTCATGGCTGGCGCGGCTGGGGGTGTGAAGTGATGATCGGCAGAATCGAGGCCGGCGCTATGCTCGACTTGTACTTTTGGGGTTGTGAGGTTGGCGCCTCTGGTATGGTATTACGGGGTTTGGTATACTCTGCAAAAGTGCTTTTTTGCCGGCACTGAATCGTTCAGTGCACTGAAATAAGTGGTGAGGTGAATCGTCGCGAGAACGCATATTGGATGGACGATCATTCTGCTAACCTTTTTTTTTTGGTGACGGCGGGAGCCTGTGTTGGGGAGGGACCATGACAGGTTTGGGAGCTATGAATGTTACATTGGAGCGAGCTAACGGGCAAGATGCATCTTACACCGGGTTGTAGTGCACGTGGTATCGCAGTTTTGTGACGCAAGATGCATGGATGGATTCTTAGAAATGAGGGGGACAGGCACTTTCATGAGCAGACAGACAAAATTCCTTGACCGCGGAGAAGGAGAACGAGGAGGGGTGGCGTGAAGGTAGTAAGTTGGCTCCCCCGTGAGGAGTAGCTGTTTGTAGATCATCGTGGATTGGTGATGGTCTCGCCCGCATTCCGCTTCCGCAGTGCTGACCTCGCCTTGCGCTTTTTGGGCCGTAGTAGCAGTAGCGTTGCACTGACTTATAAACACCCGTTGTTCCCCAGTCTCGTATCCGGTTCTCGCCTTTTCTTCTTGTGTTTCCCATGCTTTGGCTGCTGTGCCTGTGCTGATCATACTCCTGAATTGGGACTTTGTCTTGTGTTGTTTCTTTTCTTGGACTTGTTAATTGTGAGACACCCTACTAGTG
The DNA here is from genome assembly GCA_000222875.2 of Periglandula ipomoeae IasaF13. Taxonomy (NCBI): domain Eukaryota; kingdom Fungi; phylum Ascomycota; class Sordariomycetes; order Hypocreales; family Clavicipitaceae; genus Periglandula; species Periglandula ipomoeae. Next base: position 26,801 of record AFRD01000388.1, read on the forward strand.
TGTCTTGCATCGCGTCTTTGCTCTCAGCACAACAGGATCGCAAGCGTGTAAACTTCACCTTCTTGCCCCAGGAAGTCAATTGACTGCTCCTAATACTCACACGACGAGATAACATCTCGATCGCTTCGCCATGAAGTGGACTACGCAGCTCTTGGCGGTTGCGGCCATGGCCTTGCCCATGAGCTTCGCCGCCGATGCCGACAGCAACACCAACACGGATAGAACTCCCAAGGCCGACAAGGACGGCAAGTACTGGATCTACGGTGATGGCATTTCTGCCGCCTTCATTGCATATGGAGCGTCCGTGTCCAATTTCATGATCAAGGACCAGTATGGAATTGAGCGCGACATCGTGGCCGGCTTTGACAACGCCTCTTACTATGGCGAAGACAAGCAGCATCCTCACTTCGGTGGAGTGCCAGGCCGCTATGCCAACCGCATCAAGAACTCTACTTTCGAGATTGACGGCGTCAAATACAAAGTGAAGCCCAATGAGAACCCTACTGAGGAAAATCCTGAGGGCGTGGACACTTTGCACGGTGGCTCCGACGGTTGGGACTGGCGCAATTTCACCGTCGTGTCGCATACCAAGAACAGCATCACCTTCTCCATCGTTGACCCCGATGGAAAGGAAGGGTTCCCCGGAGAGGTCGTTTCCATCATCTCATACTCGCTGAACGAAAAGGACTGGGACTTCAAGATGGTGGCTGAGGCAACGACCAAGAAGACCCCCATCATGCTGAGTAGTCATACCTACTGGAATCTGGACGGCTTTGCCAACAATGAGACGAACCAGATTTTCAACCACACCTTGCACATGCCGTATGCAGGTCTCCGCGTGGGCGTTGACAACATTCTCATCCCTACCGGCGAGCTTCTGCCCAATAAGAATGACAGCGTGAACGACTTCTGGGGCAAGCCGAAGCAGATCGGAGTCTCTTGGGGCGACGAGGAAATCAAGGGCAATTGCGGTTTCAATTGCACCGGTTATGGTAAGCAACTTAATGGCATTCGGCCCTCTTCAAATGACGCGACGAATCAATGAGAAGTCGGAAGCTGACTTGCCTGAATAGACACTTGCTACATCAACAACCGCGGCGCCCTCGGCCCTTACGATTGGCGCAAACAAGGTCCCGTCACCACTCTCTCGTCCGACTGGTCTGGCATCCAGCTCGATGTTTACACTGATCAGGATGCCTTCCAGCTGTACTCATGCAGTGGCCAGAACGGCACCATGGCTCTCAAGAAGACTCAGGGCGTGGATGGCGACAAGTTCCCTCGCACTATCCCCAAATACGGCTGCCTCGTTCTCGAGGTCCAGGACTACATTGACGGCATCAACCACCCAGAGTGGATGAGGGGTAAGAAGCAGATCTTCGAGCCTGGCGGTGATCCATATGTGCTGCAGGCCAAGTATAGATTCAGCTTGAAAGGCGACCACGAGGACAAGAAGTCATCTTAGAGTGGGAGTGCGGTAGGATTGGAAGTGGAGGACAACGGCTAGTATATGATGTGACTTTGGAACGTAATAAATGATAAGAAGTACATTTTTGATGCATTAAGCGGGAATCGTACCATCCTGTCAACTGCCTCCAATATGCGTGTCGTGCTGTTTCAGCAAGAATGTGGTGTAGAAGAGTTTGAGTGTGAACAAGAACAGCTTGCGGCCCCCGGTTTCACCAACACCATCATCCGCCATTAGACGACAGTCGCCACCTCTGACCAATCGTAGAAGCGGAGCCACAAAAACTCGCAACCCGCACAAACTCGACATCTGAGTTCAACCATCCTGGCTTTGCCTGGTTGGAAATAAATAATCTCACAAGGACAGAAAAAAAATCTAGAAAACTTGGGCACAAATATTTTCTTCCATCTTCGCACCCAGATTTCTCCAAATGGAGGACGACCGGGTACAAGTCGATCTCGGCATCGCAGCCGACATCGAAGAGGCTCAGCTCGCCCAGGCTCATGAGGCTGAGCAGAACAACCCAGATGAGTCGAATGCGTCGACGACTAAGCAGCCCAAAAAGCGTTTCGTGGGAAGACGGGCGGCTGCAGAGGCGGCGGCAAAGAATGGCTCGTCGAGTGCAGCGGGCGAAAGTGGTGCTGTCCAAGGTCAGTACCCTCTCAAAGACGTTGGGAATAAACACTTGGAAAGTGAAGCGTGGGAAAACGACAACGTTTTGCATTCAGACTGACCAGTATTCATGTAGCTGCCAAACCAAGAAGAGCCCCTCGTCTGTTAAATAGGGTGCCTGCAGAGATTCTAGAGGATCCCAACCTCAAAGAGGCCACCGCCCTGCTCCCCGGCAACTACAGTTTTGAGATTCCCAAGACGATTCACAGGATCCGTACTTCCGGCGCCAAGAAGGTTGCGCTTCAGATGCCGGAGGGTCTGCTCCTCTTCGCAACCACTATCTCGGACATTCTCACTCAGTTCTGCCCAGGCATCGAGACCCTCATCATGGGAGATGTCACGTATGGCGCATGCTGCATAGATGACTACACAGCTCGTGCACTGGGATGCGATCTGCTAGTTCATTATGCGCACAGCTGCCTCATCCCCGTGGATGTCACCAAGATCAAGACGCTGTACGTCTTCGTGGACATCAGCATCGACACAGCTCACCTGTTGGCCTCATTGGAGCGCAATTTCGCCTCTGGCAAGACCATCGCTCTTGTCGGTACGATCCAGTTCAACGCTACAATTCACGGCGTCCGCAGCACTCTCGACGCAGCGGGATTCAGGGTACTGGTGCCACAGATTGCGCCGTTGAGTAAAGGAGAGATTCTTGGATGTACCTCCCCACGCCTGACGGAGGAGGATGCGGTGGACATGATTTTGTATCTCGGGGATGGACGATTCCACCTCGAAAGCATCATGATTCATAATCCAACCATACCGGCGTACAGATATGATCCTTACTCGAGGAAACTCACGCGCGAGACGTATGGCCACGATGAGATGCAGTCTCTCAGAAGGAGCGCTATCCACACAGCCAGGACAGCCAAACGATGGGGTCTTATCCTCGGCTCATTGGGACGACAGGGTAACCCACACACTATGGCGCTGATAGAAAAACGTTTGAAGGAGAAGGGTATCCCGTGGGTAAACCTCTTGCTGAGTGAGATTTTTCCAGGGAAATTAGCAATGATGAACGAAGTCGAGTGCTGGGTGCAGGTGGCGTGTCCGAGACTGAGCATTGATTGGGGTTATGCTTTCCCGAGGCCGCTGTTGACGCCGTACGAGGCATTGGTCGCCTTGGGAGTGAAAGAGGAATGGGACAAGGGCAGCGTTTATCCCATGGATTATTATGGTAAAGAGGGGCTTGGAAGGACAAGGCCGGCAGATGGCGTGGTGGCAAGTTAGCATAGATGAACCAAAACAATCTAAATAAAGAAAATTTAAGATGAGATGACGATGATGATACTCTGTATGCCATTCTTGATCGCATTTCGCATAGTTGTGTGGTGTTGACTGATCAGCAGCGTTCCGCCCACAGTCGTAGTTTCTGGATCTGATTGTGATGTATCAAGCTCGCAGAGAAATTCCCGCCTACAATATGATGCAAAAATGCACATACAAAATCATGAGATACGTATGGTGGTATTCCTGATGGTGCGGCTGGCTATCCCTGGAACTTGTTCCCATTGTATGTTGTGTTGGTTGGTAGTGTCCTATCTGACTCACAAGCGTATTGGGTCGTATTGCCTCACCTTTCACAGCTCAACAACACTCGACACAGAACTGGAATACGGAAAAAATACAGCATCTGGATCCAGACAAATTATCTTTCGCGAACGCGACGTATTATTCATCACATTATCCTACCCGCAGGAGCAGGGAATTGCTCACTTTTTTGACCGGCGGCTCGAGTTCTCCACTCAGCGGCTACACACCATGGACCGCGCCGTCCCCTTCATCGCCGCCGCCAGTCTTGCCAACGTTGAACCCATCTCCCAGGGGCTGGAGTTTCACGTCTACAAAGGCACATCCCAAGAACATGGGACAGTTGCTCTCCGTGTGCCCAAGCATCAGGTCTTCCAGAACGTCAACGATCCAAACAACTCTGCGAAAGATCTCATCGCCCAAGAACTTGGCATCTATGAATTCCTAGAGGGCGGGGCAATTCCTGTACCAAAGCCATACGGTTTACTTGAAATCAATGATTTTCCGGCCATGCTAAGCGAGTATGTCGATGACGATGGACCCAGCGCTTCCGGTGCAGAGATGGGTCGCATGGCTGCTCAAATCCATACAGTGGCGTTACCACAGAACTGGGACGTGAAGCTCGTTGCGATGGAAGAAGATGATGTGTTTGCAGCATTGGTCAATCGCATGACTCGACGATTTTTCCAGTTTGTTCGTCATGAGCCTTCAGCTCAAAGCTGGATTCCAAGTCGAGATGCCTTCAAACAACCGCCGAGAAGCTGCGACGTCTCCCCTCGTGCCTCTTACACATGGACTTCTGCGACGTCAACCTTCGTGTTCGACAGGGCAAAATCGTGGCAGTCCTAGGCTGGACGAATACGCTCATAGGCCCTGCTGCCATTGATTTCTACAGAATAGTAGAGCTGATCAAGCCAGGCAATGACTTTATGAAGGCCTACTCCGAAGTTGCGCCACTGCCTGAAGTAACAAAGGAGGAGGAGACATTTCTGAGACTAGACGCCGCGCTTATGCTGGCATTAGTATTCATTTCCGAAGCTCCGGATGAGAATTTACGAGCCTCGAGTGTTCAGAGAGTTGAGGAATTTGCGAGGTCTCTACAAAAGTTGCAGACGGAGCTTGCATGAATTTTATAGACAGAGACATCTGCCGAAAAAAAAATGTAGCTAGAATACAACGCTATATCCCATTTACGAAAACACCAATGCAAACGCGGATCGTTTCCAACCAAAACAAAAATAAGGAACCATGCCATCAGATCAAGCAGCAGCAGCCGTCCCCACAGGCTCAGGCCGATTCGAAAACAAAATCTTGTACTTGACAATCTCGACAACTTCCAGATTCTCTCCTTCTTCCATGTATTTACCGGCAGAGTTCTCGAGCACCCTGTTTTCTCTCTTGCGAATGGCGGCGATTGCCTTGGGCAACTTCTTCACCTCGCCCGTCAGTCGCTGGTGCTGACCGACGTGCATATGGACGCGCTTCATCCAGGCTGAGCTCTCCGCATCAGGGTTGTAGTCTGGGAAATCGATTTTGCCGATCTCAATTGTGTCCTTAAGGGGCTGGCCAGATGAATTGAGCGGGAGATTGATTGTGCCTTGGAGTTCGAGGAGGGCGAGGCCTGAGGGAGTCTGGATGAGTTGTGGTAGAGGGTTTGATATGGGATTTGATGGCTTTTGGGGTGGGTGAAGCTTGGCGGAAGACATTCTGGGTGCGAGTGGACTGGGAACGTGGTCTTGCTTATGAAAGAGGGAAATGGCTGGAACAAAATCGCGAAGTATATGAGGAGAGATCCGAATGGGACGCACGGCGAAGTATAGGTTGTAGCTGAAGCACAGAGACGGGCTGTATGCTATAAGTGGCGCTGAATACGTGCCTCTGGGCGTGACGTATTTGAATGAGTGAGCTGTTGCTGGCTTACAGCGGGCGGGGCAGCGGGTTGCGCCTGACTGCAAATGCCTAAGCACTCGTTCATGTCTAAATTTTAGACGATGGCATGCTACAAAGAGATTGATTCTCTTGTCTGGATTTAGACGTTGAGCAGGGATATACCTGTCAAAGCAGAGTAATCAGGCACGAAATCAACATACCTAGACCATGTTAGCGCAGATGATGCTTCATCCCTTCAAATGCTTGAAGGATAACACACTTTCCATGTCGAGATGCACAACTTCGAATTCCCAACTTGCTCACGCCGGTGGAGGGGCACAAGGAAACCAGAATGTGGCGCATAAACTCGATTTCCCTTATGGCTGGTGACATATGGCTCAGCAATTTTCCACGACGCGCGATGCGCCCCACCTATGCTATTTTTTGATTGGCCATTCGCCTTTTTGGACAACCCACAGAGAGGAACCCTAGCGGCACACACTTTCTCGATTTTGCCCATTTTTTCGTGAAACCTCTCTGCTACTATTCCATCCAGTCCATCCACAACCGCTTCACACCCGCCAGGTCAAGTCAACTTGCACCATCACACACTGGCAAGATGAAGGTACGAACAAGTCCTGCGCGCAGACATCAATCGACACGAGAGTCATTTGATACATTCAGCGAAAGCCAATCATCTGGTGTTCTCGGAAGGGAACTTTGCAAGATGTCAGCTCGTCGGAGTATCATGTGTACACTCGCGAAATTTTGCAGATCTTGGAAGAATTGAGTCCTAGGCTAACTTGCTCTCACCTACAGTTGAACATCTCTTACCCTGCCAATGGCAGCCAGAAGCTCATCGAGATTGAAGATGAGCGCAAGCTCGCCGTCTTCATGGAGAAGCGCGTACGTCGAACCGTCCCGCGAAACTCGTCAATGTTCGTCGAGATGTCCGCTTTCTGAAACTCGCCTCGACGCTTGATACATGGTCCCTACATAGTTGGAGGACTAGTCAGAGGCCAACGAGCGAGAAATATGACAGTCGGCGACATCTCCGCGCACCACATATCGGGATGCAATCGGAGTCACGAACATTAGGCTAACAAGGTGAATTTTAGATGGGCGCCGAGGTTCCCGGTGACTCTGTCGGTGACGAGTTCAAGGGCTACATCTTCCGCATCACTGGAGGAAACGACAAGCAGGGTTTCCCCATGAAGCAGGGTGTCATGTCCCCCGGACGTGTCCGCCTCCTGCTCGCCGACGGTCACTCTTGCTACCGCCCCCGCCGCACTGGTGAGCGCAAGCGCAAGTCTGTCCGTGGCTGCATTGTCGGCATGGACTTGTCTGTCCTCGCCCTTAGCGTCGTCAAGCAGGGCGATGCTGACATCCCCGGCCTGACCGATGTCGTCCACCCTAAGCGCCTGGGTCCCAAGCGTGCCACCAAGATCCGCAAGTTCTTCGGCCTCACCAAGGATGACGATGTATGTTACACCTCCTTCAACCCATAATCGATCATCGCCTATTCGGAGCTGCGGCGTTGGCTTGAGCAGTCCGGGTAGAGAGTGAGATGGACCTGGGGTAAAGGGGCGCTTGAACTTGGGAGAGTGAGAGA
>AFRD01000387.1:0-34077 GCA_000222875.2 Periglandula ipomoeae IasaF13
GTCCGGGTAGGAAACGCCAAGGAACGGCACAAGTTTCACTATGAGACGCGCAGTGAGCAAGTTCCTAATTCCAGAGCGGCACTGCTGTGGGTTTGGTATGCAAGGCAATTCACTCTCCGACGTTTGTTGAAACAGTGAGAACCCTGCTTAGTTCATGATACGTGCGAAGATAAGTAGATGTTATAGTGTTGAGTAGATTGCGATGATCTAATGTATTCTATTCTACTTACCCATAGTCAGGAATGGCCAGCACACAGCCAGATTTCCCTTCCAAGAATTACTCTTCAAACCTTCACAAAAAACCGGCCCTCCGTCAGTAGAGCTATAACGTGATCCACAGTCCAACTCCTCGCCATTAGTCCGCGACTCTGTGTCTTCTCTGCACTTATAAAGACGCCATCACATTCGTTGTAGATTGCGTTTGTCGTATTGTCGTGCTTTCTATTCATACCACTAATACTTTGCATCGTCGATCGCTAGCATTTACTAGGACGCTCTACGTAACACTCTTGCTTCCTCGCTCATTTGCCCTCTTCTCTATCTCCTTTGTTTGACCTACTATTCTCTTAAACTATCTCCAGGTTATAATTCGCAAAAGGTTGTATAAGCTCATCCCGGAAAGTCAAGGCAAGTAACAAGCAGCCAAGGCAAGCCGAAATCATAGTCGCTTGTCGTGTCATTCTGGCCAGATTCATTCAGGCACGCCGAAGAAGCAGACATCACTGTTCAAAGATACAAAGGCAACAACGGGTGCCGTGTTCATACCTAACTAAGCACGAGCGCCTTGGAAAGAATCATGAATCTAAAACGGGGCCGTGCCCAGTAGTTATGGTGGAGAACCGAACAGAGTATAAAAGTAGTTTACATCAAGGCACTGAAAGGGAATACATACCGCTTTGGTTGCATCTGAATGAACACGATCACATGAAGAATAATGGATTGAACAAGTATGACAATATTGTGTTGCGTGCACTTGTGCATTTCGGGAACAACAGAAATATATATAAACGATAATACCATCCATCATTATCTCTCTTTTTTTCAGGCCAAGGAAACATTAATCTCAGAACCACTCCAGTCAGTATTGACTACACTACCGATCGACTCAAAGCCCATCCTCTCAGGCAATCCGCAATTAGTCGCAGACCACAAATCTGAATTCGGATCGCCGCCAATTATACAAAGGTACCCAGCCCAATTCATTAGATATAAAGGGACTCAGAATCTGGAAACATCTGGAAACATCCGACTAACAGCACAAGCCAATACAACCCCGATCAAACAAAACACACCATTCCAACACCATGTCACAAACCCCGCCTGTCAAGAAATACGAACTTCCCGTACGATGCCACCAGATGATAATCGAGTTGCCAAATGGGAATGACCATCCCGTGGAGGCTGCGGAAGTATTCAGCAGGTTCTTTAACTTCATCAAGGGCAAGGACTTGGCGTACAATGAGAATATACCCCGTGATAGCACTGACATATGGACATCTCGAACGGTTTATTGTTGCGAGGGCAATAAAAAGTGGAAGACCATGGAAGACTGTTCTCACTTCCTGGAGTTGGACAGCTTCTTGCGGGAGGAGGAGAAATGTGCGCGCTCACAAGCGGAGGATTCTTATATTTTTACATATACCAAACTGGTGGGAAACAATTGCGAGCCCAAGTAGTGAGGAGCGAGAGCACAAGTAAAATGAATAAAGGGGATGGGGAGCGTTATGCCATGCAGCCGGGATTCCTGATATACTGGGAATTCTCACACAACGTTGTTGTTGGAAGGGAGAAGAAATTAAACATTAGTCATCGAGGAGCGTTATGTCTGCACACATGCGGTGCGACAAATTCCAACAACACGAAGACGGATGGAAATTGATATCGCGTCGTGCAGTCCTGTAGCCAATTAAAATTCATGTCATCAAGCAGTCTATACCCAGTCAAGATCAAATACGATTCAAATTCAATCACTCAAGTCTGGCATTGAAGTCTCACAAACACAAATAAATCACATCAACGTCACATGTCATGTCCCAAACATCCACAAGTAAGTTGAAGTACTTAACCCAACCCTACCAACCAACCAACCAACCCATCCGTATTTGCCCAGACATGACCGCTCAAACATCAACACTCAAACAAATAAAATCTACTATACAGTCCCAGAAAGCAAGTCAAAGACCATTCGCCCATACGCCGTGCAAACAATCCGACCGCCGTACATAGAAGAATCCTTACAAATAGTTGAAACCCACATAATGAAGCCCGAACACATCCTTGACTGCTTGCCCTTGCCTAAACTGAGTGGAAGCAACATGGACCCATTACTCCTGCTGAACAAGACGAATGGCAGCGTTGGCCTTGGCCTTGGGAGACGGCTTGATGATTCGTCGAGGGGAACCAAGACTCGATCTTCGCGAGGCCTTTGTTGATGCCGAAAAAGTTCGTCTGCCGACCGGTGATACTTTTCCCTTAGTACCCGGCTTGGTGTTCTCATCGGCCACTGCCACGATAGTCATACTTGATGCGCGTGATGAAACTTGGGCAATTCGTCCTGTTGGTCCCTTCTTCTTGACCAATTTGGTCGTCTTCTTAATAACTGCGCCGGTGCTGACGCGGCGCTGGACTGGCGACTTGACGCCAGCGGCCTTCTTGCCCTTCAGGCTCATTGACGAGACGCTCTTCTTGAGAGCCGACGCCGCTCCCTTGGCTGCCTTGAGGCTTGCGCTAGATAATGACCGCTTGAGGCCTGTGGCGGGTGCAATCTTGCGCTTCTTGTTCTTGCTGCTGTTATCTTGTTCGTCATCCCCAATGAGCTCCTTGAGCTTTCTCTTGCCAGCCTTGACCGTCGCCTTGACCGCCTTCTTCAGGTCAACTTTGGGGGGCTTCACATCTCGTGGTTTGGGACCCAAGACACCGCGACAGTTGACTTCCCCGCACAAGCATTTCTGGACATTCTTGGCTGAAAAGGGGTCGAAGTTGTAGTCGTACGTCAGCTCGTCTCCAGTCATGATGGGCCGGTCACCAGCGAAAAGAGCCATGCGAGGCTGGCCCGAGACGATCCATTTGATCATGCGGCAGTTGGGCTTGCAGCTATGGTTGACGAACCGAGCAATGCTTCCGGTGGTGGCATCAATGATCATATTTTGATCAAAGCTCATTAGATAGTAACACTAGACAAGTTAGACCTAACTCATTTGCGCACATCTGTATAACAGGTATTACTTGACTCGGACTCACCTCGTTATTCTTGTACTCTTCATTCATGCGACGCTCACACTCCTCCTCGGTGATGATCTCACCCGTGTATTCCATGATGATCTGATTTGGCTTGAAGCAACGGTTGCTGCGAACGCCATATCCACGATCAGACGTCTTTATGACCTCGACACCGACACGATACTTTCCTCCCTTGGCTCTACGAGCAGCCAAGTCGGCAAAAGAACGGTTCGTGCACATCTCCTTACCGACATTACAATTGCCGTCATCGCACTCATACAGCATAATTCTGTTTTGGCAGTTGTCGCCACAGCCATCTTCCTCCTTACAAACACACTTGGACAGGTCATGCAAGTGAGGCATCTTGCGCCAATAATCCTTTGAGTCACCAATGAATCGATCTGAGTCAGTCTTGTTAGCTTGCTGTCACTCGTTCATCGAACAACAATCGCGATCACTATGGACGTCTTTGTGAAGGGTCATAGCTCACTCTTCGTCATCTTCTTCCACTCATCTGGCTTGGGTTGGCCAGGTGGCATGGGATTGCAGACATTGAACGGGAGCTTAAAGTCTCGTCCAGCTATCAACATGCGCAGTCCCGTGTAAATTGGAGGCGGCATGACCTTATTCGCGCGGCCTGTGGGGGCCAGTTCCGGCAAGCCAACAAGCTTCTTCTTTTCTGCCATGGTGAGGCCCTTAAAGACATCGAGCGGCATGTCCTGGCCGGCATAAAGTCCCTTGTCGAGATATTTCTTGGTTTTTCGCTGCTTGACATTGGTCACGGGCTCCTTTTCCTCCTCGTCCGACTCTTCCTCTTTGGGTTCCTGGGCCTTGAGCTTCTTTGCAGCAGGCTCTGGAGGTGGTGCGTAGGGATCAACATATTTGCCATTGGACCACACAGTATGCACGACAGGCCGATCATCGACTCCGGAGAACTCGTTGGTGTCCTGCAGACGTCGCAATTCGCGTGACAGCTTGACAGCTCCCTTGTTCACGGCCTTGCGGCCCTTCTTGCGCATGTTGGTCAACGTGCTGGTGATTGATGATACGCCGGCAAGACGCGAGGAAGTGCGTTGCGGGCGCGGCGAGATGTGCGCCTGGCGTCGCGTACGAGGTGTGTTGAGGCTTGCGGGCGACCATTGAAGATCTAACGCGTCAATGCCGGCTTTGAGGGTTTTGTCGCGGGGTTTGGTGCTCGCATCACCGGCAACCTCTATGCTGCCGACCAATGTGTCTCCGGAGATGGTTCGGCGGCGACTGTCGGCGACTTGGTCGCCCTTGGCGCGTCTTTTTCCATGATCAGCTGTGCCGCTGAGTTTGGAGAGGTTGTAGACGGGTTCAGAGGCACGTGCCCGCTTGGGTCGGCGGGAAGGGGGCGACTGCGACGGGGTCGGTTCTTGCGCTTCGACGGGGGCTACGTGAATGGCATCGTCGGCAACGGTGATAACGTCGTGCTTGGAGATGTCTGAGTGCTGACTGTCGCTGTCGGCCACGGTTGTTGGGGGTGTTGAGCCCGAAGACGCGGGTGTTGACGAGGCGTCGGTCGCGGGACCCGAGAACAGGCTGTCAACGAAGAGAGCCATAGTGAATGGGTAATTAAGACGCGGAAAGTCACAACAGAACTGGCCGCATGTGAATTTGCCGCGTCAATGAGCTTTGCCGACAGCAAAGGCAGCCGAAGTTGGACGGTGTCCGGCGGTTGCAGAAGGGGGGGAGGTGAAAGGGCAGAAGAAGGTAATATGGCAAGGAGAGGAGCAGGTCGGCGCGCGGCCAAGAGGGAAACAAAGATGGCGGCGGATGCAGATGTGGATGTGGATGCGGATGCGTGGGAGGAGCGTGGCAGCGTGGCAGCGGGGACTGGGCCTGGGACTGGAGAACACAGAAACGGGAAAACGCGCTTGGCCAGGGAGCGACGGGCCAGGCGAGGCAAGTCTCGACTGGATTTGATCCTCTCAAACTGTCCCGCCTGTCTGTGCTGTGATGTGCTGTGCTCTCTCGTGCTGTGTACGGAGTATCCTATCCTGCTGGTGCTGGTGCCCAGCTTGTGTTTGGCCCTGCTTTAGCGCCGTCCAGGTCAGACTCAGCTGTGAACCTTGTTCCTGTCGTCCACTCCGTTCCTCGTCCTATTTGTGTATGTGTCAAATGTATATCAACACACACTTTGCTGTTCAGATGCAGCCAAGCCACTCGCGTGCCTGTTGTATATTCTGTTCAGGGTCTTCGTGTCCCTTGTCAAGTAATCAGATTCTCTTCAAAATAACACGAGCAGAATGACTCCGTACAGTAGCCGTGAGAATTGTCAGACTAGGCGTCCAAGTCCAAGCCTGGCCTTCCTTCCCCAGGGGTCAGCGAATAAGACGTTGAGCAATTCTCAGCAAAATCCCCCCAGTCGCGCAACAGGGCTAGCAAACCTCTGCGCGGCAAAATCTGCGTCAGAGCGAGTTGTCCTTTTTATTCGCAGGCGTGTCAAGGCCCAACAATTCCCTCAGATATGCACGATGGCAAACTTGAGTTGCCTGATTCCCTTGCAAAAGAGGTCAGGTGTAGACGCGTGTGTGACTAGCCGATGCACTTGCCCCGACTGAAAGTGGCAGAAAACAAAGTAGTGAAACCGTTCGGGGTAGAAAATGGCTAGATCGGTGCAAGCGGAGGCAGTAGAGTGAATATGTCAATTTTGGATAAGCTGGCCGGTTATTTCTTCCACCAGGCTAGTGTGACGAGGAGAGGAGAGTAGAGCGAGAACGGAATGGGGAATGGAGATGGGGATGGAGATGGAGAAAAGATGTTGCAGGACGCAAGGTTGCAGATGGACGTCCGAGAGTGAGAAAGAGATAAACACAGGAGAAAGCGCAGCTCGGCTACCAACGCCCGCGCTTCCTCAATGCGTCAACCTGGCATCGTAGTCATCTTCACTCATCACCTGGCGCGAAATCCGGCAACCGACCGTCACGGAAAAATAAAACACACTTGTGTACAATCAGACATTAACTATTCCGGGTTCGAGAGTGATTGCGCTTCATCTCATCATTGTGCCTGGTCAAATGCATACTTGTTTTTGCTCCTTATCATCGTGATTCACGCAAACCCAGAGTGTATGCCCTGCACGTCACGCACTCAGAGCCAACACCGAACATGATGCCATCCTGATATTCCGGTCATGGCGCAAATTATCAGTGAGTCCCACTGCGAAAAAGCTCTTCACTATCATCAATTCAAATGTACGTTGTGATGGCAACGCGACTGAGCTTCACACGGCGCCATCTCAGAATTTCGTAGCAAGTCAACGATGGAAAATGTTCGTGATATCAGCAGAATAATGTGCGAATCGGCCGCAGAATCCACTCATGGCGAAGGTTAGACTTATCAGACACGAAGATGTAAAATTAAGAGCCTATCCTGCGCCTGTTGGCAAGCAACCGCGTTCTTCAATTCGCGAATTGCTGCAAATGTCATTTTGCGGCCAGATATGAGGGGACCATCGACGCCACACTTCCCTGCCCACCTGAACCTGAACTTGACGTGGTCAAGAAATGGTGATTTCGCACCAACTTCGAAGGGCAATCTGGTGCTTCCATGCGCTCAAGTCGAGATCAGGCCGCGATGCGTCATATGCTTCATATTTGTTGGCTTCAGATGCCCTTCCAGTTGCGATGTTGGAACTCAATTCGCGGCACCGTCCAGGAAACAAAGGTGCTTGTGCAGCAATAAGCATTTGACAAGCATAAATAACACACATCCGGTCTAATCGCAACTCAAGTTGATGACTTCGAACAAACCTCAACATCAAGTAAAGCACGCAAGAGTGTTGATACCAGTTTTCCTTTTCAGCACTCAACCTTTCAACCACTCCGTGACAATAAACATCATTGTTCTATCTGTCCATTCAAACAGCGCATGCGTATGTGAAAACACTAGATTCCTTTGAAGTAAGGTTTCAAGCTGCATGGTTGGATTTCTTCACTGGCATCCGACCCCTTCATATCTCTGCCGTCTAGTCCCAAAGCCCCCGCTCGAACAGAGGACGTATCACCTTCACAACAAAACATATCACGTAAGCGGTGACGAAGTCACGTATTATTGCCTGAAATGATTGAGCCGTAAATCATAAAGTAGACAGTAATCAGCACGACTTTATACGAACGCATCACATCTCAAGAGTAGCAACAGCGCCACAGGGACGTAACAATCATGTGATGATCAATCATGACAAGTTCGTGTTCTAATTTCAACAAAATCAAGGCGCGAGTCGCTCGATATTGACTCATTTTCTACTGTGCAAAACTATCAGTGAAAGGGAAAGAGGGTATTATATCCATCTAGACACGTTGACCATTATCATCCTCAAGCAGCAACGACGTGGCATCTCTCCAACAAGTAACAGGACAATGAACAAATGACAAACGCAAATCTGCTGTCATAGCATAACCTACGCGGCGGCCTCTTTAGCAAGAGGCTCAGTCTCGACAGCCTTCCCCTTGACCTCAGCAGCAGCAGGTGCCGTGGTGGTGGCAGCAGCAGCGTCAGCAGGCTTGGCCTCCACCGGTGCAGCCTCAACAGGCTTGGGCTCAGGCGCAGTCTCAGTGGTGGTAAGTACAGAAGCCGCAACAGGAGCAGCATCAACCTTCTTCTCCTCGACCTTGGGTTCTTCATCGGCAAGCTTGACCGTCTCCGCCTCCTTCACGCTGGGGCCCTGGCCGCCGTATTCCTTGGGCAGAGAGGCAGAAATGTCCTTCAACTCGGTGGAAAGGGTTGTTCCCGAGGTCATGGGGTGGAACTTGCGCAGCGTAGCAGGGGCAAGAAACAGCTTCATGACACCAAACATCCAGCCCATAATGGCGGGAACGTTGACAAAGTACTTGTGGGCGAGCAACTCGGGGTACGCCATAGAGAAGGTCTCGATGGTCTCCTTGCTGGCAGCCTTGACGGCGGGGTCCATGCGGAAGAAGCTGACGGAGAGATAGTCGTGGACCTGGAGCATCTGGTAGATGTCCTGAGCATCTTCAGCGAGTGGTTCCTTGATTTCATTGAGGCGAAGCTTCTGGACGCCGAGCTCCATAAGAGCAGCGCGCCAGCGAATGAACCTATACACACAATCAGCACTGAATCAAGCTGTGGACGGCAAGTTGGTTCACTTACTCTTCAACATTTCCAAAAGTAGCCTTGTTATCCTTGACGGCACCATAAATGTTCCAAGTAATGACGGTATCCTTGCCAGCTTCATCCTTGTGAGTGGTCACAAAACCCAAGTCACCAAACTTCTTCTTGTCAAAAGTCTCCGAGACCAGCTTCGTAGGCTGGATCTTCTTGCGCCACTCCAGGGCAGACGTAAGCTGCTTCTCAGCCGCCGCAACATCATTGTTGTTGGCTCTCAGGAACTTGAGAAGAATAACCTGGGTTGGAACGTGGGCAGATGGCGAGAGCTCGACGCCCCACATCTCGGTGTGCTCTGCCTTCTTGGTGATCTCGGAAAGCCGAGCCGTGAGCTTGGTGAGAGGAGTTTCGGGGGCTGCAGCGGCTGCGGGAGCCGTGGCGGCAGCCTCAGTAGGAGCGGGAGTCTGTTCAGTAGACATTTTGGTGTTTATTTTTCTGTCGATGGACGTTGGAGGGGCTCTCAACGGGAAGCGGAGCAAAGGGGTGATGATCGTCGGAAGGGATTAGCCGCAAACTCGATCGAACGACAAGCGAAAGGAAGTATAAAGCTGTAGGGAGCGCCTCGACGACGAATTATTGAAGAATGTTCGTCCAAATCGTACCGAAAGAGGTCGAGGAGAGGTGTTGAGATGGCAAGACAGGAAATCGGATCAGCACAGGTCAAAAGATGGAAGGTGACGGGAGGTGAAGCTCCAAACAGCTCCAGTGGGGCAGCAAGGGGCAGCAGGGGCTCTGAGGTGGGCTGCTTAGCGGAGATTGAAGGCAAATGCCGCCAGGAACCAGCACCCGGCCACCAAAGACCCCTGTCCGGACCCCTGTCTCTGGTGGGCTCAGCGAAGGCCCACCGCCTGACACCTCCAAGCACAGTCATGTCTGGTCGTGCTGTTTTCGCTATTGACCGACTAGCGTCGAGTCAATCCGGCATTACACGTTGGCTTCGCTGGGCTCTCTCATTCGCATGGCTTTGAATGGCTTTACATGCACCGCGAGTCTAGATGCTGGTGGACAATGCGTGCTTTTCCGTGCGGCAGCATTGACCAGAGCATTGGAGAACAAAACAAAGTCAGCCAACCTGGGGATGATGGAGTCAGCTTGGTTTCCGTGTCTGCTTGCCTGCTAGCAAACATCTGACTCGATCCACAACAACAGCACTTCTTACATCCAATGCGCAGGCGAACACCAATGGCTGCCATCACAAAATACCTACCTAGGTATGCATCTCGTCAATCGCCATGGCATTTCATCTCATGTATAAGCTATCTCAGCCACTATGAGTAAAGACGGCATAACCATGTTTCGTACCCGAAACCCCGTGGCCCGACCAATCGTGAACACTTTTGCCCTGTCCATAATCTCAACCCAGGTGCCGATAGCATAACTCCTCAATTTAATTCATCCCAACGGCCCACGGCTACGTTTCATGCCTTCTGGACCTTGCTGTACCTTGTTTTCTCCCATCTTTGTGGCAAACTTGGGCCTCAACTATCGTCCGTAACGCCAATGTCCAGGCCAATGCCGGCCGTGTCAAGTAAGAAGCCAGTCTGCAAAATACCACCCAATACCTCTTCAACTTCTCCTCTAGTCCCCAATCATGCCCCATTACTTCGCGATCTCAAGATAACTCAACATGCCACTCTCGTCAGACTTCCAAGCACATGTTCCTAGGTGGTCCAAAATGTCTTCAGCAAGAGGGCAAAGCACGCGCGAGGATGCGCTCGATCGCGGAAAACTCAGCCTGAGCTGCTTGCGACAGCGTCATTTGATCAAAGGCTGGTCCAAACGAGTAACCAAGCTCAGCCCAGAAAAAGCCCCAGTACATGTCAGTTTCCAGGCTTTTTTCTTGCAGGATCGTGCGCTCAGAGTGCTGTCGCGTCAACACGTCGCGCTGCGTCTGCTCACGAATAATCGCAATGTACCACTGTCAAAGAGTTAGCATTCAAGTTGAAACCAGCAGTGCTTTGAGTTATCCGGAACAACCACGTACTTCGAGAACATCGAAAGGAATGCCTGGTTTGGGACTGATGCTGTACTGGTAACGCCAGCTGGTTGCAAAACGTGGCTGGTTGCATCCATATTCATCCATGTCGGACAACCCAGCTGTATAAGCAACATCGTCCTTCATCAGTGGCGTGAATCCAGGACATTTCATCGCAGAGTTGACTAGTCGACGATACAACTGTACATTGAGGTTGACAGGATCATCCTGCTTCTGTATGCTGCGTGCCAAAAGTCGGAGCAGCTCACAGGTGGCCTTGAATGCGGCACGTCTCTGGCTAATCGTGATGCGGTCCGTTGCATACCAAGGAAACTTCTTCAGAGTGCTGATCAGACACTCGTACGGTCGCTGGGGACAGTCCTTGGAGAACGGGGACTGAAAAAGTATATACGTCAGTTTGCTTTTTCAGAGAGTTTTGTGAGGGTTGTCAAGAGACTCACCCGATGAGGAACTTCAACATGCTTCATGAGCATGACCATCTCTTCCTCCGAAACGAAGCCTTTGAAGTTCACCCATGGTTCTTGGTGGTTGAAAGGTTTGAAGTTGGGCACAACTCCGTTCCAAACGATACCCTTTGCCAGAGGAAAAAGATCTCTCATCAGACTCTCTTGGCTTGAGAGCTCCACATCCACGGGGCGGTCACCAAGACGGCTCACTCGGCCATTCAAGGTGTGCTGGTGGTGTTTCTCCACGGCTCTGTTGGCGTCATCGAGGCTCACAAACTCAACGTAGGCATCCATCGTCTTTCTCGTGACTCTTTCCATGATGATGTGCACAGGCTCATCGGAGTCATTCAAGATCTTGGAGTTACGCCCAAGGAACGCAATCACTTCCGATCGTTTCGTAGCGAACGGAATCTTTACTTCGTGTTAGCATCATTAATAGACGGCGCCCCAGTCCAAGGTTTCATGCACTACTCACATTCTTGAGCTTGACTCCGTGATTAACCGCCACGGCTTGTCGCGCGCCTTCGAGAAACGGAAAGTTTTCCGGCCGGAGGGCAGTCTCTAGTGTAGGCAACCCGATTGCAGTTGCTGTTAGACGGTTCAGATGATCAGATCTTGCGATCTGCAATTGTCCGTCTAATGTCGCGCACGGGTGTCCCGGAAAGAGGACGAGGGACTGATGGTTGATCACATCTTTTGCTGTGATCTGCGTCGTCAATCCGCCCGGGGATGTTGTGGCGTGAGACTGAGAATTTGCGATCACACTCAGATCAAATTTGGGTGGAGGTTCATTCAGAATGTTGACCGGTCTTCCGGACGTTCTGGGGGCGTAATTTCTTGGCTCGGTGAACGTCCCCAGTCTTCCATCTTCACCGTTTGCCAAACTCTCACTGTCACAACTACTGCTCTCGTCCTCATTGCGCGAAACCCCGTTGGCCAGCTTAGCTACGGACTGGTAGGAATGGCTAGCTGGCAGCCCCGGGCCAAGAGGAGAGCACAATTGGCTGTCGAATACGCCGGGAGCGATCCCGGTCTTTCCATTCTTTGTAGTAGGGGGAATGGGAGTGAATTGGGTGCTTTTTCCATATGCAACACCAGCATAACTGCCGGCTTTTTTGTGGGCGTCGCCACGATACTTTGAACAGTGCTCCGCCGTGTGAGATTTGGCTCCGTCCTATGAAACCACTTCGTCATCCTCGGTGCCATGGAGTAGGGCTTGCGACAGCAAGTTGAAAGCAAGAGAGTCATCAAGAGAACCGGTAAAGCTAGTAGTTGTCGACTGGGTATTGCCTGAAGCACTGTAGCTGCTAGTATCATGGCCAGAAGATTCGCTTGACTGCTAAGTGATCCCCGCTGCGTCAGTTACAGACACGCCACACATGAAATCCTCCATACTCACCTCACTCGTCGCACTGGACTCCGTGGCCAAAGTTGGGACCCAAGCAGCCGAATGAGGGTGCAAAAATGTCTGAGAGCTCATTGCGATAGAAGTGTCGATGGACACTGGTAGACGGTGTGACGAAGGCGACCGATTGCTTGTATTCAAGTAGGAGCATGAGCAAAATAGGAAGTTGGCGAATCCGGGTATTCGAAGTGAGTTTCAGATCATTGGTTTGTGATTCAGAAAGAAAAGTCTGTGATGATCAGCTATGCTGTCGATCAGATGCGGTGGGCTTTGCGGAAAACATCAACGTTCGCCCATTCGCAAAGTGATGGAGTGTGGGGGGTTTCTTTACCTTTTTACCACTTCCTACCATCAATCTGTTGGCGAACGATGCCGATGCTTGGGTCAAGACCAAACTGGGTTTAAACAGAGTAGCTTGACGCGTTTGAAGAGCGTTGCAGAGTCAAAGTAGCGAACTATGTGTAGGGAGAGGTGTGAGCGTTCCCGAAGCCGAGCTGTTATCTTCAAGCGGCGATAGGAAATCTCAATTCACTGCAATTGCAGTTCTCGGGATAAGTCGAGGTGCTTCATTCACTTCTTGTTGATCTCGCCGTTCGAGGCACTTATGAGCGCGAGGAAGTGGAGAAAGGCGCAGCAGACTGGCTGCTTGTGTGTCAAACAGCTGCTAGCAGCTGATAGAATTCAGATTTCGTTCAGATTGAGCGTAACGCCGCCGAATCGATAACAGCAGCATGTTATCAGGTACCTAAAAGAAATATTGCATAAGTAACATCACAATACATATGGCACTGCAGTATCGCTCGAGTGCAGTTGAGCCTGATCTAGTCAGGGTTTGATTTGGGGCAAGTCCGTCCTAGCGTTGTCGTTAAATCCATTGTAGGAACTGTTTGATCAATGGATTCTGGATCTGGGTGGCTCACTGCTCGTTTGCAGTGGGCAAGTTAGTGTCCGCCATGTCACATCACAAATCACGAATCGCCGCCACAAGGCTAATGCTGGAGGAAGTATGATTTATTTTCATTTCTGCCACCCGTGGTAGCGTCATATTTATTCGTCGGGTTTGTTTTCTGGTCGAGCACACCACGCGGACTTGATCTTTGCCGACGTCCATTGTCGCTAAGAAAGACCTATAATGGGTGGATGTACAAAGTGATGTGTTCCACTTCGCGATAACTTAAGGCCGGTAAGCCCCTATATCATTATTTAATCGAACTATCAGAAGTGTTAGCAATGTATTCATATATTCCGCTTTTTCCGCTCAACATACCGGCGTCAAGAATGATTCAGCCACGAATCGTGCCCTCGCGTTCAACTGCGTCCTGGTTAGCCATGTGTTGATTGCAGTAACCACTGCATCTCAACGTACGAAAAGCTTCATCTCGGAAATTTCCTTGTCAACATCCTCCATGAACTGAATGATAAAATCGACAAGCTTGTGCTTCAACATCTCGTCGGTATGGAAATTCGTTATTAAGAACGAGATGTCGTATCCCTAAACCATGGTCAGATTGGTGTCCTCGCAACCGTCATGCTTCCTTTGATTTCCCAAACGAACCTTGATCGGCTTCCTCCGCAAGATGAAAAATGACTCGGCTCTTTGTGTCAGGAACCTCGTAAACTTGTGAACCAGGATGTGTTCGATCTCGTCTGCCTGCTTGATCTTAATGCTAATTCGGATGGAGTTGATGCTCGGCTCGATGAGGACTCGCTCGTTCTCGTTTCGCGCAATCGTCAATGGAGTCAGGAGAACCTCTGGCGATGTCTGGGCCTCAATCTCGGGAACATTGTGTCGCTCAGCTGTCTGGGACGCGAAGTTGGACAATGTAAGTGCAGCAGTCAAGCTGCTGCGCACGCATTGTAGGTACGGCCACAGAGATTGAGACTGTGATGTGGCGTCAGTCGTGTATCAAACCAACGGCACTTCTTTCCATTGCCAACATCACTTACCATGATGGGTGAAAGAGGCGAGCCCGAACCAGCCGCGCATGCACGATACCTAGGATGTGGTGGTTGGTGACGCTGCTGGTGATGGTTACCTCAGCGGGGTCACTTTGGAGACGGAGCTTGTCTCTTGAGCCAGTCCACCTTGTCTGACGTTGCTACGTGGGGCCTTGACGAGGCATCAGCCACGCTCACGTGACAGCTTCAGGAACAGCAACGGTTGCTGTACTGGATGGAATCGCCATGTATTCACCCTCATAACAACATACAAAAAAGACGGATATCGCGCAACATTCTTTCTCCTTCAAGAAATATATCTTCGAAGGGTTATTCCCTTTACTTCTTTTTTTCTTTCTTCGGAAAGTATCCAATCTTTGTCAAGTATTGTTCCAATCGTTATGCTTGTGAGCTTGCTTAGGCAACAGTGAGGCGGACGGGGAGAATGAAATGAAGCCAATACGATTCTCATGTATTATGTGTCCACAAACTTGACCGCTGGATGTATTTCGCCATAAGCCAATCAACCCTTGTCTTGGGTTACCGGCTGACCAGGCAAATTGTTTCCAGAAGTGAACATTATATATATTCAATATGTTTCGCATCGGCCCAAAAAGATTCGCCCTCCTTATTCCTTCATTGGTCTTCACATTACCACAAGCGCCCTGCAAGCTACGCAATCTCACCCTAGCACCACCGAAGCTCACACTTCTGATTATTTCGCTTGATATGTGTCGCCTATTTCAGACTACAACCCGTTTTTCGGGCTGCAGGGGTGTCTGTACAGAAGTTCGCGATCGTCTCATCACATTTGACTGTCCAGCGTTTAGGGTAACTCAAGATCGCTGCTTACAAGTCGAGCACGTCTATTTTGCCCAGACGAGGCGACGATCACAATGCTCTATCCACAGAGACGAAGGATATCAAGCACGACATCCAATGTGAGCGCATCCAGGGTACGGAAATGAGATTTGAACACGATTGAACACGACGACGTGATATCTGCTTCTCCATTGCATCGTATAGCTTCGTGTTGCTTCTGCGGGGCAGCGACTGCTTTGCTCGATTTGGATGGTGGGGCGTCGCCCAGTGGCTTTCATAGACCACGGCGCGCCAGGTACCAGCAGCGTGACGCATTTGGTCCGTCTTCTTCTGTCTTCCACGTCTCTTCTCTTCAAACTACCAGAGCATCCCTTTGTCTGTACAGGCATAGCATTCCCAGTTCTTCGAAGAACGCCTCACTCCTAACTCTGCATCGCTCCGATAAACCATTTTTTAATTGTCCAGGAGCTGCAGCCATGGCGTCCCTAAAAGATTCGACTTACCCCTCCATTCATAGCTTCACCGCCGGTGGCGAAAACATGCTAACAGAGCAACCTTTCGCAGTCGTGGTCAAGCACCAGGGCAAAAAGTACGATGTCGAGATCGACCCATCTTCGACCGGCGAGGATTTCAAGCTACAGCTCTTCAGCTTGACAAATGTCGAACCCGATCGACAAAAGATTCTGATCAAAGGTGGCCAGTTGAAGGATGATGCTGACATGAACAAGCTCGGCCTCAAGGCGGGCCAAGTCATCATGATGATGGGCACTCCTGGGGGCGGCGGCGATCTTGTTCGCCCCAAGACTCAAATCAAGTTTGTCGAAGATATGACCGAGGCTGAACAAGCCCAGCAGGTTGGTGCGACACCAGCTGGTTTGATCAACCTGGGTAACACCTGCTACTTGAACTCAACTCTACAGACGCTGCGATCGATCCCGGAGTTGCAAACGTCACTGCAAAAATACACTCCCACGTCATCCGGTTTAATGGCTGGCATGTCTCAAATGGATCTGGCCGCGCAGCTTGCGAGCTTGTATAAGAAGATGAGCGAGACTCAGGATGCTTTCCCGCCGATGAACTTCCTCACTGGTCTCCGAGTCGTCTTTCCCCAGTTCGCCGAGAAGGCCAAGTCCAACAATGGTTACGCGCAGCAGGATGCTGAGGAAGCGTGGTCGCAAATCGTCCAGCAGCTGGGCCAAAAAGTTCTGCTCAAGGAGCAGGATGATGCGCCTGCAATCTCGTTTGTCGACAAGTACATGTCTGGAGAATTCTCTTCTACTTTGGAATGCGATGAGGATGAAGCCCGAAAAGGCGGCGAGCAGGTTGTCAAGACTAAGGACCAGTTCAGCAAGCTCAACTGCCACATCGACGCAACTACAAACCATCTTCGCGACGGTATCCTGGCGGCCCTCAGCGAAAAGCTGGAAAAGAAGTCTGATGTTTTGGATCGCGATGCCACTTATACCAAGACCTCGAAGATTTCCCGAGCTCCCAAATACCTGACCGTACACTTTGTGCGATTCTTCTGGAAGCGAGAAACTCAGAAGAAGGCCAAGATTATGCGAAAAGTTACCTTTCCCCAAGAATTGGATATCGTTGAGTTTTGCTCGGATGAACTGAAGAAGGCATTGATACCCGTCCGCGACAAGGTTCGTGAGATTAGGAAGGACGAGGAGGACATCGAACGGGCCCGCAAGCGCCGCAAGAAGAACCCTGAGCAGGATGTGGGTGACATTCCCGGTGGTGCCGGCTTGCCTTCTGAGAAAGAAACCAAGGAGAAGGAGAAGGAAGCTGAAAAGAAGGGCAAGAAGCCGGAGACATCGGCTGACGGGGATACTGTCATGGGTGAGACATACAAAACGGATGCCGAAATCGACGCCGAGAAGGATGCAGCTCTTCTGGCTGCCAAGAAGGAACTCAATGCCTTGATCGACCCCTCGCTACGAAATGACGATGGAGCCAACCAGTCTGGTCTGTACGAGCTGCGTGGCGTGGTGACGCATCAGGGCGCCAGCGCCGACAGCGGCCACTACACTGCCTACGTCAAGAAGACGGCTGCCGTGGATCCCAAGACGGGGAAGAAGGAAGAGGAGGACGACAAGTGGTGGTGGTTCAACGATGACAAGGTTACGGAAGTGACTGTAGACAAGGTCGAGGCACTAGCCGGAGGTGGCGAGTCGCATTCGGCGTTGATTCTCCTCTACAAGGCCATTCCGCTTCCTTCGTCCGATGGATCTGTCGGGTAGATGTAGACTGCTATGTGGTCTTTAGGATGACGTATGCGATGAAGCGACAGCATGATGGGATCAGCGGGAGAGTACGAGGGTGATATTACTGCATAAAGCATCGTGGGAAATGGTCGTCGCCAGATGTACGTTGATTATGAGAGCAGGAAACGGCAAATGACAAAAATGACGTGTGCATTGGGCACATCAGTATCATCCATTTCTATCGGGTATCTCGAGTGTCAAAACGCCAATGATGCAATCCCTTAGCCCCCTGCACGTAGAAAAAAGCATGTCCTTGCCGCTGTGCCGTGATCAAATGCTTCCATCATACTTCATTTCTTGATCTCTCCCTCGCGCTCCCGTACACGTTCCTTGAACAAATCAAGCTTTCGCTCTAATCCAGCCTTTTGCTGCTGGAGGTGATCCCTTTGGGCTTCCAAAATGGTAATTTGATCCGCCGTTGATGTCGTCCTGAACTGCTTAATCGCCTATCACACGGATGTCAGCAAACTGAAACAAGCCCATTGACTCCGGTCTCAACTCGCAAGACGAACCTCCTTCTGTTTATCGGTTTTTAGCTGAGCGCCGGTGATGGCGCCGACGCAGATGACGGCTGCTACTGCGACAGACCATACGCCTCGCTTGAATTTCTCTTGTCGTGTCCATTGGTATGCCATCCTTGTGATCTTCAACCTTTCAGTAAAGGAAGGCGTGCAGGTATGCAGGAAATGTTTAAGATCAACACGCGCAGCCAACGGACTACCAGAATTCTCGCCAAATTTGCTCCGCCTTCCGTTGCCGCTCTGCGGGCGTCATGCAATTTGGATCCTCGCACGATGTTGAAGCACGATGCGACGCGAAAGCTGATACTGACTTGGTGCTGGGGAGAGAACGGGGCGAGCGACTGGGAGAGAATGACCTTGATGTCGCGGTCGAAGATGTAGACGAGTCGTGTTGGTGGTGAGAATGGGGCCGTAATTGAAGAGGTCGCGGTGCTGGTCTTCTCGTTGAGAGCGACTTTGTGTATCGACGGCGAGGTGTGAGGGTTGATAGCTCGACGATGTCGATGTACGTGTCCATGTCGTGAAAAGATGAGCTTTGCGCTCGGCGGGCGAGGATGTTGGAGGCCAGGATCATGACTAATCGGGTTGTGGTGTCGCGCGTATTATGGCGTGTATTGCCTGCCGTCTTCACTCCTCAGATCCAAATATTTGTCAAATTGGATCTAATTATTTTTGAATTGACGCAATTTCAGTACACTCCCATCAACATGGTCTCGAGCCAATTCTCGAACAAGAGGGTTTATGTTTCCTTATACTTTCTTCCCGAAGTGGGGTCTTGGCAAAGTTTTCTGGAAGGAGGCTGGAGGATCGCGGCTTGGTTAGCCGATAAGAGGCAAACCATGGCTGTTTTGGTAAATGACCAGGCACCAAAACGTGGATTGTGAGAGGATGGAAGTCGGCATCAATCGAATGGTCGCAGGTGCATGCGCGGTGAAACGACAAAGGGGCATGGCGAGGCATTGTGCGCTGGTGCTCTTGCAGCGGTGTTTCAGGATGGAGCGAGGGAGGCGATGAAACGGGATTGTGCAGGAACTGGCCGTTTGCCCTTTGAATAGCCATTGTAGATGTGAGCATTGTACAGAGATGCGTTGACTCTTGAGCTAGCTGGACATGTCATGGTCGTCAACGATGGATTGAGCAGGTGAAGGATACAATTCTGATCACGCGAAGCTGGAGTACATCATCAAGAACAATCGTGGTCGATCACATTTTTTGACCAACTGCGGCAAACCAAGGTGCAAGCCACGCCGCGCGCTGGAAACGCTATTGAAACCACGGGTAAAGGACAGTACAGTGGCATGGAACACTATTATTTCTGGTCAGCATCTGCGCCAAAGTGCCCCGACAGACAATGCAATTGACGATATGGAGCATTGGATTAAAAATATCGATGACGGGACAATGGGGAATTTGACTTCTCTCTCTATGGCTTTAGTATATGGGGCCGCTTCCGGATAGCCGGACGCTAATTACTGTGATGCCCGCGAGGGATTCGGTGAGCATGACGTTCCAGATCCACACGAGCTCCGGGCGAAGCTTCAAGATGCTCCAGCTGCTGCCCGCTGCTGCCCCTCCATTCCCCTCTTGCCCCTCAGCTCAGCGTCCTGGCTACGCCTCGCTTGCTTCCTGCGCGAAACATACATCTCTTTCAAGGTTAGGCAGTTGACTTGATTTACGTCCTCTCTTCAACCTGCTCAGCTTGTCCGTCTCGAACAACTCTCGACTCTCCCCCAGGCAATTGCGCAGACGACATCTCTCTCGGGGTCACAACACATCCAACACCGATTGTAGCACGATCAAGCATCGCGCAAAATGACAACGCCTCGCCTCTTCCTCGTCCGCCACGGCGAGACAGAATGGTCACTAAGCGGGAAGCATACCGGCCAAACCGACGTCCCCCTCACAGCCAACGGAGAGAAGAGAGTGCGCGCAACCGGAAAGGCCCTCGTTGGAGACGACCGGCTGATTGTCCGTCACAAGTTAGCCCACATGTAGGTCAAGCAGCTTCATAAGTTGAATCCTTGTCCATTGCCCTTTTTCTTTTCTCCTTCATCCCTTACCACTTCGGTCAAAGCGCACATGCCAGCCTGCTCGTTCAACTTCCCCGCAACTCGATGCCTCGGGATGGTTCTAAGATCAGGAAAATACCCCGACACCTGCATCTACTTGGACCACGGTAGCCTCCACCGCCTTTCCATCTGGAAGGGTAAAACAAAAAAACAAGCATTCAGCATTCAACGCGGGATACCACCCACCCTCTTCGCAACCGCCTACCCCAATCGTCAACAGCCGCTCGTGACTTGACCAGGGGACCGGCGAAAACTGGCCAGGGAGGCGGATATGCAATGCAACTTCTTACAGACACCCCTAATAATGCAACCGCAGCACGCAGCAGTATAGACCGGGGGAGACCTCTTCACTCCATCTGGTGCTGTACATGACGGGAACATGATGCCGCCAACCTCCTTCTTTTCCAGCTTGCAGCTAGGCAATCCGCAGACGAAAAAGAAGCTTTACCTCCTGCAACACACCGAATGGGGGAACATGAGCGCTGGGCTAACAGACTCTTGTTGCATGACAGCTATGTATCGCCGAGAAAGCGCGCCCAATGGACATTCGAGTTGATCAACCTGGGTATATCGGGCGATCTGCCGTGGCAAGCCCATGGAGCCAGCGAGCCAAACAGCCTTCAATGTCGCGCCAGGGTCGAGGTCACAGAAGATGTACGAGAGTGGGACTACGGCGACTACGAGGGCATCACCTCTCCCGAAATTTGCAAGATCCGAGCTGAACAGGGCATCGAGGGAACCTGGGATATCTGGAGGGACGGGTGTCCCGGTGGAGAGTACGTGCCATTGCAATTGCCGCCGTCGTTTGCCATCCGCTATGTTGTTTTCGTTCTCCACACGACATGCAGCTACATTACATGCATGCTGACTTTGCTTGCACTGCATACGTTGACAAGCCCGCTGACTGGCAACCTGCAGGAGCCCTGAACAAATCACAGAGACTCGACCGGCTCATTGATGAAATCCGGCAGAAGTGGCACAAGCCAGTGATTGGCAAGGCCAAGGACGAAGATGTGCACGGAGACGTGCTCATCGTTGCTCATGGCCATATTCTGCGCGCCCTGGCCATGCGCTGGGCCGGCAAGTCTCTTCAGGACGGGCCGGCGTTTCTGCTTGAGGCAGGTGGTGTGGGCACCCTGACGTATGCTTCCGACTTGAAGGGCTTGTATATCAGGATTGAGTGTAGTAGTTTGACTGACGATGTGGTAGCTATGAACATCATAATCTTGACGAACCGGCGATTTTGCTGGGAAGCGCGTTTGTCGTAGACGTGGAGAGGCAATAGATGCTGCATTCTCTGTTCAAATCGACGAATAGACATATGATTGCATATAATGTACGGACAAATCAAGAATCACTAGACTTGAAACATGATTGTTATATGACTGCCGTGTCTGAGATACAGAGGGAAAAGACGAAGTAGAGAGGTTAGTCATTCTCATCTTGGATACTATGGAAAATAAAATGCCATAAACTTGTTAAGTTTGTTCAATGTGCACATGTGATTGTCGTTGCACGACTCCGATGAATGATTGCGAAAACCTGTCCTATACCAACGGAAGACAACCCCGGTAGGACTCGACAGCTCCACGCCTGATTCATTGAATAACTACACTCTGGAGTCTAGAACAGTACTCAATCTATTCACCACCATGACGGTACCCATTTTATTGAGACTTTCCGCTCATTTACTGTCCATTCTGCAAGTCGCAATGTATGAAGACAACTAGAACAACATCTCTTTTTAAAGACATCCTCGAAGACCGTCCTCAGGGAAAGACCAGGGTAAAAGCATAGAACGCCAACAGTGACCCTTTCCCTTTGCAGCGCTCTATTCAACATGATATTTTACAATCAGAAGCTGATGAGACACACAATGAAGCGATCTTGGGGCATCCTCGAGGCCCGATCCATCCATCGTCGAGATAAATATGCTTTACCACATTCCAGTTCCTCTATCGTACTCACAGCGACATGATTTTTGTCGGTTTCAAGGCAAACATCTCTAAACAGATAATTCCTTCACCATTTTGTCACAGGAACACAAATTGCCTGCTGATTTTCCTTTCTAGACCTTTGCGCCTAACACCGTTGACTAGATACGGAGTCATGTGGAAAGATGAAACAATACGAGCGCGGGCCGCAGAGTCGATAATAGCATTGGAAATTCCAAAACAGTTTTTTTATTGAAAACTGTTCATGATCCATCCCATTCGTCGCGTTTCATGCATTGGTCTTACGACCAAACCAAAAACTCACCGTCTCTAGAAGCCCCTCTATGCCCCTATCGTCTAATATCATGCAAGTTAAACTTCTCTACTCAATCTTCTCCCCACGCGCAAAAAATACCCGCCGAACCATATGTTTCCCCTCTCCATGGGCATTCTCAAACGTAATATCCTCGCTCAGCTCGTCAAACTGGAAATTCCTCCCCACGCCAGCGCCCTCAAAAATCTCCCGCATCCTCTCCTTCGTAAATCCATGATGACGCACTCCCGATGACGCATTGTGTCCCTCCATCGGCGCGTGAGAAGCAAAATCCACCACGAACAAGACACCGCCTGGTCGGAAACGCTCGGCGAGTCTCTTGGCTGCCAGATCACAGTCGTCTACGTGGTGGAAGCCTAATCCCACACCCGCGAGATCAAAGTTGTAGAACTCAGGAGAGGCAAAGACCGCTGGCGAGAGGTCCTCTTGCGTGATGAGGTTTCCTACGTATGCGATGCGTTGATCTGGTGAGAAGCCCTGATTACAGCATTAGTGCGAGTCACAGTACTGTGCCCCGGATACAATCCGAACTCTGTAGTAATAGAAACTGCCCGAGTCATGAAGAATGCAACTTACATCGCTCTTCGCCTTGGCATTGTACTGATCGACCATGGATTCCGAAATATCAATGCCGACACATTGACCAAGATGGGGACCGAGTGCCTGCACTGATTTAGCCGACTTGATCCACATAGCAGGGCAATCGATTCATAAGAAAAAAATAGATGTTTTCCTCTTCCGTTAACCCATTATTAAATCAACTCCCTTACCCTTGATAAAAGACCCGTTCCGCAGGCATAATCTAGAAGACGGCCATCGGGCCGGGCACCAAGCAACTCCGCACGGGCCTGCACCTCCTGCTGAAGCTGGCCGACGGTCTTTTGAAATTTCCGATCATACTCCGAGGCGAGATTGCTGGGTAATTGTAGCATTTCGTTAGCGAAGTGGTCAAGTGTGCTTGTTTGAAGCGGCGCATGGTGAGCTCATCATGTGATGTTGTGGTTGTGCAGAAACAGTGGTACAGGAGCAGACGTCATTGGCTTCAATGACGATGGGAGACCACAAGCATAACGGGGATTGAAGAGAAAGATACCATGATAATTTGATAGTGTTAATTTTTCTGCAAAATTTGACGAGACGCACGGATTCCTTACTTACTTGAAATACGCCTGATTCACAGCCGTGGTGTCGGACATGATGGGCGACTCTTTTTTTGTGACGAATCAATGTTTGCGGCACCTACCTAGTCTGGTAGGCAGCCGGGGAAAGTGACAGGTCTGTTGGATGGCAGGTTATGATTTTGGGCCTGTCGTCCGATCCAATGCAGATAGTGCTGAAGCCGTTTTGATGAAGAGCAAAGATAGAAACGAGACGACAATGATTCTCACGACGCGCTTATATGCTTCCTCGCGGATACTTCTCGGGAGGTTTTTTTGAACGTCGATGACAAGCGGAGCCTGCGAAGGGCTC
Source organism: Periglandula ipomoeae IasaF13 (assembly GCA_000222875.2). Lineage (NCBI taxonomy): Eukaryota > Fungi > Ascomycota > Sordariomycetes > Hypocreales > Clavicipitaceae > Periglandula > Periglandula ipomoeae. The sequence goes on from AFRD01000387.1 coordinate 23,576, forward strand.
ATCAAGGTCCCAGAGGATCCAGAGGCCCCAGAGAACAGAGGCAGAGCCCATCGGGGCCGGCCCCGCTCCAGTCCGCCAGCTGCCCGCCAAATACCCACAATTAGCCCCAATTCGGAGGCGCTGGGCGGGGTCTGGTGCTCGCGATGGCCTCGATGCTGTTTTCGTCAATGCTGCGTGTTCTGCGCAGTTGATGAAACGAGACCAATCTACTGCGCACTTCTTCTCTCTTCAAGATGTCTGAACATCTAGGTTACAGCTACGACAATCAATTCGACGTACAGCTATGTTGGCAGGATCAATTGCCTCGTCGTTTCTTATAGTACTCTTCTCTTACACTTCTTCCCTTTTCCTGGATCCGTCCGGAGTACGCGACCTGCATGCTACGAAGACCAAGTTACCAGAGGCAAACGACTCTATGCTTCTTCTGATGTACCAATTGGGCTCTTAGGTGTAGCGGAGCTCCAGGAATACCCGCCAAGCAACGATTCATCACCAAGTCTTCGACGTAGACACTTGGGCTTTGCTGGAACTCGATCCCTTTCATTGGAGCAAGAAACGGAACAGGGCGTCCCAAGCACGATCTGTGTATCAAGAAAGCCCCTCAAAATGCCGTAACAAATTCGCCTTGCAGCGGACAAGCTAGACTCGCACGCCGAACAGCCAGGACGACCTGTACAAAACTGTTAACCCCCCGAATGAACAGCCGGCGTAGTTTGGCGAAAAGAAACGGGCAATTCTCCCATAAATAGCATCTCACATCGAGAATTCCGATCACGTCAATACGAATCTTCTCGAATGACCACCTCTTCAACATCCTACCAAGTCCGACAAAGCCGATACCACTAGAAACCCGTCGCAAGGTCAAATGCAGCACATAAATGCATTATGACAACTGTGCTGCGAGAACGCCACTACATCAACCCACGATTCTTAGACATGCGAACTGCCGCGTTACCTGCCGAAACGACTTCAGGAAGCCACTCTTCGAAACACGATTCGCACCATTGTTCAAAATACCGTTGGTGGCCGATCCAAGCTTCACTCAACCCGTCTGAGAGCATCGAGCTACAACGCAGAAATAAAGTTCGGCAACCCTACTTTGCTTTGTTCTCCCACGCAACCAGCAGGAGGAAAGCCGGGTTGTGGGAGCGCACAGAAAAGGCCATACCCACCCATCCGCGATTGGGGATGTATACTTGCAAATCAGGAAAGTTCCGTCTTTCGGAGCAACGTCTGCGATGCTCGCCAAAGCCCTTCGATCAGAACGGGACCGGGGAAATCAAGCTTCTGGACCTGAGGACTTTTCGGGAGGGATGCTTCAGCCGTTAGAATCCTCCGCTGCTTTCTTGACAGGCGGGCTTTTAATACCTAAACGGCGTAGCAATATACGGAGACGTCGTCAACTTTAGCTTGCCACGGAAAGCTGGCCCAATCGGAGCAAAGCAGAATGGCATTTGTGCTAGAGCCGTTATGAACGCACGGTGATAAAGCTAAATCAATCACGGTTTCGATTCAGGTATTGGAATTATCATTTTACCCCCCAAATGCTTTACTTCATGAGCTCGGAGAGGTTGCTACGAGACGTCAGGCTTGGGCTCCGCTTCCTTTCACGCAAGTTACACCGATGAGGTGAGTGCGTAACCGGGCTTCGTCTAGATGGGTTTCGTCTGTCCTTCTGCCCGCGTTGTTTAAAACTTGGCTCGCTCGACCAAAGCTGATGTCTGCTATACGGTGCACGTGTCATGTCATACATCAAAGAAGAGCGATGACGACGACTGTGCTTGTTTGAAAAATTCTTGGTCATGGGCATTGTTGGAAGCAGTTTGTACAGGGTACTGCCTCGAATGAAGAATTTGCCCCGGTCGCCGTCGTCTCGCATGCCAGTATAACGCGATGTCATGGCTTAAACCACTTGTCTCGGTACTTGGGTGTTGGGCATCAGCGGGCGACATACTTGGTGCCACAGTGAGGAACGCAGTGCAGACGTCTTGCTGGTGATGATGCATCGCATTCACTCTCTGTTTGTGGATGTGACTGGCTCACATGACTCTACCGAGATGTGTTGCTTATGGCAGATGTCTCACGTCTCTCAACCGAGAGAATGTTTTCTCAACGGGGCCTATCACTTCGAGGGATTTTCTGCACGGGCAGAGGCTTGCATTCGAAGCCGACAGGGGATGGCATGGATGTATTGGACAACTCGCATATAACAGGCAGCTTGCATGGGCGGCATGTACCTCGCCCGCTTGTGCCCGCCAATACCTACCTGCCTTGGCCAAAGCCGAATCCTGCTCGACCTGACAAATGGTCCATACGATGAGGGGAAACATGCAATAAACAGGACCAGGGCGCGAGAGCAATCAAGACTGGGATGCTGCAATATATGCACCCATCGAAACGTGGCGATTTCTATACGCATAGGACTAGAAGCACCGATAAGGGCATCGCCATGCACCTGTCAGCTCCGCCCAGGGCCGCTAGCAGTATCAGCCGATCACGGGTGATCATGCAGCTGCAGGCGCGCACTGTCCCGTGCCCCCAGCCATATTGTTCAGTTTCCATTCGTTTATTTGTACTCCCCCGTCTCCATCGGTACCCGTGTCGCGACAACCTGGGCAGGCTGGCTTTTGGTACTCTGGAACCCGTCGCCGGCTCGTGGTCTGGTAGCCTTCATGGAAATGCTCGACGAGGAAGAAGGGGAGGGGGTGTTTCACAATCTCGTCACTTTGTCCAGGGGCAAATGCAGACGCAGCCTGGAGCTTTTGCAGCAATATTGCTACCACGAATGACTGGCGGCCACGACATGGCTGTTCCTTTTGCCGATTCGGCTCCTGTTCTGGCCGTCGCTTGGAAAAGGTAAGTCGACAGTGACCAAGTCTGGCACGATGTTGCTCAAACCAACCAGGCTCTCCTGTCCAAATTAGAATGCCGCCATTTAGGCTCGCTATCAGCACAGGCAGCTATGCACTACCAGTGGGGAACCCGCACACCCGCCTTCAGCATCCCTTGTCAAATGGCCGATTTTTTTTTTCTCTCTGTTATCCAGAGCTAGTCGGTGTCGGGAGGCAGGAATCAGCAGGGAGAAGGAGCAGACAATTAATCATGCTACCCAAGTGATATTTCGGAGGACCAATCTCGTTCTGTCGGGCGCAAAGCTGAGCCAGAGATCCAACCCCGCAAGGAAGTGCAAGACTAGTTCCCGAAGAGTCGGCCTGCAGCTGCCCGCTTCACCGCCGCTTCTAAGTGCTGTGTACTGTGTGCTGTGTGATGTGGTGTGGCTCAATCCCTTCTAGTCCCTGCCACTTTTGTTGGGAGTGTGTCCCACCTCGCAGTAGCAGGATGAGCGCAGGCAATGTGCACGTTTTGATTTGGGACGGAGCGAGTTATCACTGACACCGTATCGTCGACAGTCGTATAGGTGGCATGGGAAAATGTTTAGGCTGGCGTGGCGATGCATGCCATCTACTAGGAGCGCACCACGGCCTCCTTGGTGGCGCTTCTGGCCACTTTCGAAGGCTGTTTTGGATGAGGGTCGGGTCTTGACTCAAGTCGCAAATATCCAGGCTGCTCGGATCCTCGATTTCATCTCTAACATGGTCTGTCGTTGGTCTGAGACTAGCCAAATGAGCCATCTGCATGGTCCGCTTTTCTGTCGCGGATAAGACGCCAGCCAAAGAGATATGTAGCTGAATGGTGTTTCTGAGATCGACAAAGAAGGGCTGAAATTTCCTTCGTCATCTTCAGAACTCATTTTTTGGAGGCTCGTCCGCAACACAAAATTTGATAAGACCTGGGCATTTTGCCGGATTCTGACATCTTGTTACGCGGCGGCGGCCGTTATTCGTGTGAGAGACAACGTCCTCGTCCGACTTTCGATTACAATCAACAGATACGTTGCCAGGCGCAGAATGGCTAGTAAATCATCAGGGATTTGTTGGTCAATTGGGTGGTCAACATATGCCGCGACAGGATGTCGTGGCATAGTGTCTCTCAGCAAATAGACTTGACCTCGAGAACGATGCTGGCTTAGCGGACGCCAACGCAATATAATGTTGTCCCTAGCTCTGCTCTGCCTGTCACTGATAGCTTGGTTTCCGTAGCCACCAAATGAGAGCCGGCACGGCCAGATAAGCTTCCGCGGACAAGATTGCCTCTAAAGGCCGTCATCAGATCGAGCCAAATCATGGGTGAGGTCCTGGCGTCCGGCAGCACGCAGCGGCCAGAGGTGACTTTGGTACGAGGAGAGTCGAGAAATACGGTCAAGGCAGCGGAGAGTGCCAAAGGCTTGGTTTGACGGGCATAGCTAATATCAATTTCTCGCCCGTGCCGCCAGAAAGACACAACTTGTCTCGATGAAAACTGGGGCAGGGCCGCGGGAGCTGCACGCTATCCGGGTAGCATGCATCGCCCGCATGAGGTTTCGATCACGTGATGTGCCGCCGCTGTGCTTGGTTCACGGGACGGCCCTTGGATTGGGCCAATCACCCGCTCCTGTGTTTCTCAGGGCTGAGCCAACGCGTCGCTTGTTGCTCCTTCATGGGCCGCAGCCAGCTGGGGGGTCGCTGACATGGTGTAACGCCATGACATTGTTGATGTGTGTGTTGAGCACGACACACGGGCTGCAAAGGAAATGAAGGCAGCCCAGGGGTGGCTGCCTGATAAACGCAGCCTTGGGGATGAAGGCGTGTGTGGTGGTTTTGATGGCTTCCGGAATGCCATCCTTGCGCGTCTGGCTGACATGTCACCTCCGTCCTCTCCGCGCAGGCCCAACAATGCTCGAATGTGGGTCGGGCTGGTTCAGGTCGCACACCAACAAGGATATGTTGTCGAAAGCTGACGCAGGCTCGTATGAATGTGCGTTCAGCCAGCGGTAGCATCGCAGGACCTCCACTAATCGGCAAGGTGCTGGTGGTGTCCATGAGATGGTAAGACGGTGTCAGCTCAACCTTGCAAAAACGCGCCTTGTTCGAGGGCTAAGCACCAGGTCGTTTGATGTGTGTATGTATGTTTCTTTGTCTGGTCCGCAATGCCGCCACGGTTGCTTCTTGTCTTGGCCATGTCTGGAGCTGGAGAAGCAAATCACATCTTATTTCCTTACATGGCCACATCTGTAATCCGTAGTCATGCCTCAACACAACCATGCCATTATCATGCACAGAGGCCTATGCATCTGGGCCCTGCTTCATATGAAAAGCGAAAATGTTGCCTTTTTCTTTTGCAATGGGAGTGTGGCTGGCTGACTTTCCATCATTAGCGTGGCATGCTGGATAGAAAAGGGGACAACCAAGTAGAAAGTGCATCGCGGGTGGGGGACATTATGCAACGACCCGTTCGTACGCAAATAACGATGAGGAAAAATGGAAAAAGCTGTCCTGCCTGCTTGGTGGCATGTAAGCTTCAAAAATGAAATCATGCATGTTCAGCAATTGCAAGAAATTTCGTTATTTTAGGAAAAGTGGAAGGTGTTGTGCGAAAGTGGCAGTCGAGTCCCCGACCAATGCAAAGCAGGTGCAAGGCAGGCGCGACCCTGTTGCCCTCATCTCTTGAAGCAAACAAAGCATCATCAGAACTCCCGCCAGTCTCTTGGAGTGCTACGCAACAGCCCTTCGCCGTGCCGTCGGTCCCCGTTTCTTCGCCCTTGGACGAGCAAAATATGCAAGTGTGTCAAAACTGCAGACCCCTCATTTGAGATATTGGACGGGATCGTGCCGTTATGGAGACTGGGATGGCTCCTGCCGGCGCTACGTATGGCACCCTTTTGCCCGAGCCATCGAGCCACTGTGCAGCAACAACATCAGGGGCTACCTGTGGTTTGGTCGAGCATGCTGCTAATTTGGGCCGACGGAGTAAGGATTGAGGTATTCATCCTTCACCGGAAATATTCACGACCCGGTGCGCTGTTTCCGCTTCTTTCGGCGACGACACGCAAAGGAAACCGACAATGTAAGGAGGACGTCAGCCACTCGTTTGGTCCAACACTATCGCTGTGGAGGTATTATCGTTCCTCTTCCCTGTTGAGGAGAGATTGTTTCCGCTCTGATTTACATGATTGTCCATTCAAGTTTTTCTGGTCCTCCCTCCGATCGGTAAGCCGCATCTGGTTCAAAGCTGTTAGGGCTCGTGTGCTACGATACGCCGTGCTAATGCTTCGTTATAGCCAGGAGCGATCTTTGAACACTCGTTCAAGGTTAACGCTACAGGAACCATGACATCCCAGCTGCTTTTCATATTTGACTGCCTGTCTCCCGGCTCATACCTCAGCTGGGACCATCTATCGATTGCCACGTGATGTTCCGTCACATCCACAGATGCACAGCTCGTCAAAGCCGACTCTCATCTTATCGATGCTTATTGGGTAAAATGGTTCAATCGACGTTTGTCAAACATCACGATGGCGATATCTCACAAGTCGTGTCGTACCGTCGCCCACCAGACGCAATGCAGGTGATGCCGGGGCGCCAGCTCTTGCAATAAAAACAGTGCCATAATGGGCCACGTCCCCGTTCTCTAACCCAGGCTTCCTCAACACATGCATTGTGAATGCGCGCGAGCATTCGGGGAAACAGACCCTAGCCCAGCATTCGTTGAGTAAACATGTCAGCTCTGAGGGTTTTGGGGCATTTGAACAGCGAGAGTCACAAAGAATGGGGAGTACAGGGACATGGCGCGGCAAGGACGGGACGAGCCTTGTTGCGTTTGACCGAGGCGGTCATCTTGAACGCCACGCCCCTCCTCGACCACCTTGTGTTGCGTGCGCACTGTAGCCCGCTTAGTGCTTCAACGGGCCGCTACGCTACACTGCCCTGTCTGCTCCGTAGTGCTCATCACATTGATCACCGGAGTCCAGTCTCAACGGATCGCCATATATCTGGCCGGCTTGCGGAGGGATGGGAGAATTGTTTGCTCATTCCGCGCAACTCAGTGGCCCTCGAACCAACTTGGCTGTGAGCATGGCCGAAGGGGCCGTCGAACTTACCTCTGCAGCTGAAAGACGGTCTTAGCCGTCACCAGATTGGTGCAAACGGGCCACGCTGGAAGCAAAAATTGTTGCAAAGATTCAATCGATACCCGCCACACCGCTCACCGTTACATCTCCAACAAGGAGGCAAACAGAAGTCTCGCATTCTCACTGGCTGGTGCGTTTTATCCTTGCCATGAGCCCAGCCAACCAGGTTCAGACTCTGCCTACTCTCCCAGACGGTCGGGAAACACTAGAGGAGACCCACAGAATGGTTCATTGTCTTCGTCTCCGCTTGTGCCACTTTGGCCATGCTTGTATGGCCAGCCAGTAGGCTCTCGCGCTAGTAATCATCTGCTTGTCTCAACATGGCCGGGCCTGAGGTGGGGATAGAGAATTCACGCGACTCGAGCGTCATCAGCTTTTTACGCATAGAATGCGCACTGTCAGCATCGTCGGATGATTCAACGGATTTCCGAGCCGTGGCATCGTCGTCACAATTGATTGTCAATGTCTCATCGATCCCTCTCGCTTTTGAACCCGTCAGGACTTGGAGAAGTGAATGGCCGACACTGTTGGGCCGTTGTACTAACAACAAACGATCTTTCACCAATTTACGTGTGCTGTGGAAGGGTGGATTGGTTATTAGAAAGATGACCAACTGCCTCTACAGCCCTGCAGCCATTTTACCTCGAGAGGAAGTCGATGTTAACCAGTTGCGCATGTCTCGAATAATACAACCTCACAGGCTTATTTGCACTCAACCAACCTGTGCAAGCGTGCTGGCCGCCGCCTTCACCATGCATCAATCAGCTGATGGCTGTTCATAGAGTGGTCTTTGGTTGGCAAGCGCGGGTGAAGCCGCCAAGTGCCTACAATCGCAAAGCGTTGTGCAAATACATGTCGCTTGGTCCAGTTTGGTCTTCACATCGGTCAATGAATTGGCCACAGAAATATGACGTAGGTGCCTGAGAACCCCTCGAGCCCCGTATTAACCAACGCAAGCGCTGGTCCTTTGTCAATCGAGCTGAATATCAGTTCCAACCAAATTCTTTTTCTCAGGCGAAGACAATGAGGGGCATGCAAAGTACTTATGCTTTGATTCGAGGGTCGGAACGCACAATTGGCCTGAAGTTCTGGGGGAGATTTGGGCTTCATCTTCCGTCTTGGTTGCCCCTTTCGCAGCTTGCAGGCCGCACGCATCAACAGCAACAGCATGGCATATTCCTATTTGAGACGGAGCTCAATCCGTTCCCAGCTTTGATGCTGGGAATGTGATGCGCGGGCCATCCACACCATTTGCTCACCAAGTCCAAGTCCAAGCCGCATCTTTGCATCTTCGCATCTGGCCGCCAATCCAATTCAGCAGCACACCAACAGAGACGACAGCGCAGGTCGGGCAGCCAGTCAACGATGGATGGGCACATCCGGCTGTTCAAGGGTGCCACCCCTGCACGAGGCTGCGACCAACGGGAGCGTCGCCTCCAGGGCAGGAGAAGGGAAGGGAAGGGCACTAGCTGCTAGCGGGATGACCCATCGAGAAGCACACTACTCGTGCATCCTGCGGCCGCCTCTGCAGCCAACCCGCTGTCGGGAAAGGGGCCCGTCTCGGGACCCCAGACGGAAAACCCAGGCGACCTGAGTCGATTGTTTTCTGGCCTCTGCAGTGCAGCAGTACAGTACAGTACAGTAATTAGCCCATCAGCTCTTGGCCCTGGCATCTGGCACCTGGTCTCCCTGCCTCTTTCTCGCATCCCTGGCTTAGTCGATTGGGCCAAACGCAGACACCGCTCGTTCGCCTGCGGCTGCCAGAGTACCTACAGTAGATGTACTACTGCCCTGTACTCTGTACCTCCAGCCGCCGTAGGCTGCTTGACTCCCACGATGCTCTGCATTTCCTCTGGCGACGCAAGAGCACTCCATGGTGGGAGGATGACAACTGTTGGCGCTAGATAGAAACATAACACCACGCTGCCCGGCACGGCTCAATACAGCACGCAGCACACAGCACATGGCCCACCACACCCTGTGTCGGCAACCGCAACCAAGTCAGACAGTGAGAGGGCGACTGGCCTGTATCGGACAAAGAGAGCCAGGATGCGCAGAGACACCCGGGGCGTCGCCCGCCAATAGCCTGATCCAGAACAACGGCTGTTGGCAGCAACACCTGGCGGGCAATGCAGCAATCAGTTGGCCCATCTCTGTGCTTGAGACGGTGACGGAAATTCCTGTCACGGCTCACATGACACGCAACCTATGCCGGCTGCTCGCATGCGTCCGCTCATCATTCCCCATTTATTGTCAACATCGATGTCGATTGCGCAGAACGCGCCATTGCAGACACTGGCGGCGACCGTTGTTTGTCCGTCCTTGACCTGCATCAATTGAATAAGCAGGCGCCTCAAGGAAAAGAAGAAGTGAAAGTAACAAAACATGGCAACGGTACCAAGGACTGAAGCTCTGCTTCACCAACCCCATTTGACTCCCCTCATTTTCTTTGGTCTTTTTCCCCCTTCCCTGGCCAGTTGTTTTTTTCTTCTTCTTCCCTCTGTTTCTTTCCTTTCCCAATCCACCATGGTAGTCCACACGCCACGCATGCACATGCATGACGGATCCACATAAAAACATCCCGGTATGCTGGTTTGGATGGATTGCCGCACCCCCCTTGGCGAATCCACCTCACTCGTGGCGTCTCGCATCACGCACTTCCATCGCCCGATTGTGGCTCGCTCGCTTGCGCCAGCGTCTCGTGTCCTCTCCCGTCATTTTGCCTGCATCGTCATTCCGTGGTAATGCTGGCGAGCCAGGCTTAGTGGCGGAGCCATATCGGCTTAGCGGCGCCTACTGTTGTTTTTGGCTGTCAGAGACTCCCGGGCTACCCACGCATCCATTGCACAATGCCATCATCTTCCCCCGCAAGGGCAGCCGATCCAGGCTGTCCTGGTGTTGTATCCGCTCCGCTGGGTCGCTCCCCGATGTTTTAGTGCTGCCTATCCGTCTCACATTTCTAGGGTTGGCCCCTGTTCTGTCAACTTTTGCATCTTCCTAGCAATCGCTTGGAGCTTATCGCGGCACCAACCAAGAGGCAGGAGTCATGTTCGACTTCGTTTTCCAAAGTCGAGGACGGAGAGTGCAGAAGCTGGCTTTCTGTTCATCTTTGCGCGCCGCACGGGGAAATAAGCGCGTCTCCAACGCGCCCGCTCAGTTCCGGGGAGGTGGCGCGACAATCAACTCGAACAGCGCAGGCTTCATGCTGTTGGGAATTGACTTCGAACTGCCCGTTCATTACGCTCAATGGATCATTCCAAATAGCCAGACTAGCATGTCTTTGCACACAGGACAAACATGCGAGGGCTGGCGACGTCGTCACAAGCAAGGCGGGGAGAGCTTTGCTTGGCGTGACATCAAGCATATGAATAGATTGTGTATAATGCAGGGCATTCACACGAAATGCCGAAGCTTGACTCACCGCTGTTCAAGATGACATGCAAGAACAAAGGCAGGTGCAGGACTGCATACATAAGATGCATGCCTTGCCCACCCC
>AFRD01000386.1:0-34149 GCA_000222875.2 Periglandula ipomoeae IasaF13
CGCCTCTGTCTTCAGCCAGTCTGGCCTGGCGCTGGCCTCGTTTGCTGGGCTGCTCGTTTTTGTTCTTGTACCACCTCCCCCACCCCCAGTCCAGAGAAGAATCCATCCACGCCTTCGCCCATTTTTCGTCGTCCTCGTGTTGCGAACCTCGACGACCACTGCCCCGGGCACACACTCCTTCATTCTTTGCCATCTCATCCGGCTCGACTTCAACGACCTCGACAGCGCCATCACGCCGCGACAACGACGACAGCGACGAATCGACAGATCGAAGCTGTGCGCATTCTCCCCTTCTTCCGTGGCTTCTATTCCGTCTTCCCCAGACTTCTTGACCCCCGACGGTCCCCGCGTGAGGCCCGCTTCGAAAGGGCCGAATAACACCTGCAGGCCCAACAGCCACCGTCCTGCGCCTTTGGTGTTGCTCCCGCCTGCGCTGCCGCTCAATCCTGCTGCCGCCCAGCCAGCCACGCGAGAACTGCTCTCACCTGGAGTAGCACTCATTTGCCTTATTTATTCCTCCCCGCAAATCTTAATCAGAGATCTGGCATTTGGTATCCCGTCGACGTTTCATCGCCATATCGATAAAATCATCGCTCGCCATTTGCTCCATCTCCTGTATCTCAATCGTCTGCCGCCTTCGACGGTGTTCAACAACAGGCGCCGACTGATCACGACGCACACGACTACGAGGCGGTGCCTCTTGAATCCGCCCGAGAAAATCTCAGTCTTTCCTCCGCCGGCAACCCGAGGACCAAGGTCACGATGACTCAAGCCGTCAAACGGGCGTGCGATGCCTGCCATCGTCGCAAGGTCAAGTGCGATGGAATCAATCCCTGCCGTTACTGTTCATCGGCTCAGTTGTCGTGCACATACAATGCTATCCCTCAGAAGAAGGGCCCCAAGGGCTCAAGAGCCAAGGTGATCAGCGAGTTGCGGGAGACACAGCGACAGACCAGCCTCTCCGCCAAGGTACAGAACAGGATGAACGGCATCGCCTGTCCGCCCGCCGGAGCGTCACTGGCTCCTACTCCGGGACTTCTTACTAGCGAACTGGTCAAGGAGTGCGCTCAATTTTTCTTCGACAACCTGTACCCGCAAGCTCCCATTTTGGATCGACGACAGATCGAGCAGCAGGTCCTGTACATGGAACAGAACCGTGATGCGTACTGTTTGATGACATCGCTCTGCGCCTTTATAATGCTCCAGCCTGGCATGTCTATGCCCGCTGGTGATCCATACAACCTCGATATGGTTCCCGGTGCCAACATCGTTTCCAGCCAGCTGCTTCTGGAGGAATGCCTTCGCGTCCGCAAAGGCTACGAGTACCTCGATGCCATCACCTTAAACGCCGTTGCCACAAATTTCTTCCTTTTCGGCTGTTACTCTGGCCAGGAGATGCACGACAAAGCATGGTATTACCTCCGTGAAGCCACCACAATGATTCACATGGCCGGCATGAACAAGGAAGAACATTATATGCAGTTTGATGCCTCCGAATCTGCACGTCGGCGACGTCTCTACTGGTTGATTTTCTCCACTGAGCGTGCCTATGCCATCCAGCGCCAGCGACCTATTTCGCTTCAGGCCACCATCAACCTGCCTACCCTTGCTGATGACACAACTGATCCTCAGGCCCATCAGCTCAACAGCTTCATCATGCTTGTGAACATGTTCCAGCCATTTGATAACACCTTTACTGCGACATGGAATAAGACGCGTGGCCAGTTCACCTCACAGTATCTCAGCGGCCTCCAGAAGCAGCTCAATGGTCTCGCACAGACATGCGTCTGCCAGGACTCAAATTTCCAAGATCTCCACACCAATCAGCAATGGCTTAAGAACACCGTCTGGCAGTTGACCAGCGGCGTTGTGAACGGAAACAACGACGATTCAATGTCGTCGTTCCAGTACCCCATGAACCTGTCGCGAGAGCTGCTGGTGAACATGGCCTCCCAGTTCCCTGTTCAGATTGTCGACCTTCTTGGATCCGGCTTGGTAAGTGTTGAGTGGTATCCCTGACCGTAGTTGAAATATTTCGAATACACCTAATCATATATACAGATTGAGAAAGTCGTGGAGTCGTCCTCGTCCATGACCGAATATCTCGCTGCTCAACCCGCATCTCGAGATCCATTCATCGTAGGCCCACGTGAGCATCTCAACCAGATCCTCGCCATGGTTGCAGTCGCCCGACATGGAGATTACCGCTTCCTGCCATTGCTCATGAACAAGCTCGGCGAGGTTCTTCCTCGCATGACCAACCCCATGCTCCAAAACGCCCCTGAGAATGCCAACCTCGCCAACATTGACATCTTTGACGGCTTTGGCACCGCTGGCATGGCTCAGCCTCCTAGCCAGATGCACATGCACATGGATAATGACTACGAACGCAAGTTCTCTGTGGAAGAGTATGAGAAGAAATACGCCATGGACATGACGAGCAACACTCCAGAATCAGCGACTCACTCCAACCACTCGAATGGTTCCCCACCAGTTGGCCAGCAAGGCTCATCCGACATGGGCAGCTCATTTGTGAGCTCACCGAGCATCATGTCGCCAGGAATGGAATATCCTCATAGCATGAATGGGTTTATACCCGACATGGTGATGAGTCCCATGGGGAATTCGGGACAACCGAATAGTATGCCACAAGGTCAGCACATGGGCCACGACGGCATGACGCAACGAATGAATGGGATGGGTTCACAAAATATGCGGCCGCAGGCCATGAACACCATGAATCCGCTGGGTGGTATGAATCAAATACAACAGAGGCAAGACAGCTTCCATATGCAAGGGCAACCGCATATGGGAGGGTTTTAGAATCTACAAAGAGGAAGTTCAGATGGCAGTAGTTCCATGGTTGGCATGAACACCATGGGAACATATTAGCCTCAGACGCTGTCTTGCCTCCCCACAGCTGAACGCATTCAGCTCATTGCATAACCATTACACCCTTCGTTGCGCATCTGGTACGACAGAAGAAGAGTTATTACACACCCAACTTAAGTCACTCGTTCTACCAACCATTTCTTTTGTCCCGCACTAAAATATGATTCCCTTTGTCAACCATCTGGGCCAAGAGAGAACAGTCGCTGCGGCCAGTGGCCAGAAATCTGGTCCCTTTACTCATGAGACACGAGCTTAACAGCGCTGAGCGACCACAAAAAAGCATCCTTACCCAAGCATATGGAGCTATCAATCGAAATCGCATGTTGCAATGCTGTTTCTCATTCATCTAGTTTATTATCTCAAGCACAGCTTGAATGTGTTATTATTACCACTCCTATTTTGGAGTTGTCATTTGTACAGGAGCAATCGGGCTGGAGTGCCTGGAGTTTTTCATGGGAAGCTTGCAAAAGCGATGAAGGCGTCGATCACGGCTTTGTTTAACAGCCTGGAAATTGGATATTTTTTTTTCTCAGTTATTATGTGGGATGAATTTGGCTAGGATGGATTTGTGCCATGACTGGTTTTTTTGGTCCTCTGATGTTGTTTTGGATAGCCAGTATAGATAGCAATTGATTGCGTTAGAGACGATTATTTGACTCCTTAACTTATTGGACTATTCGTGGAAGACTCGTGTTACTTGTAGACTCGGCGACCGCCCTTTAGCTGGCATGTCGTCGCTCTGCCAAATTGTGATGAGAAAGCTTGGATTCCAGGTATTAGGGCATTACTATCGTGAGCTTCTCTCACAGACTTTACAGTCTGACAGGTAAGACAATCCCTAACCGTCAATCCCAGTAGCAGAATTGCCTCAAGTTTTGAACCATATATTCAAATGTGCAAATTCAATGAAGTCCAATTGACCTATCAATATAGCACTGTGCGAGGGGGCTGTGATGGCATTTGATGTTGAGAGAAAGTCGTAACACAAGTGATGGCATAGATCATCTCGACGATGTCATGTATGTTGCAAAGGCTATGAACTAAAATTGAAAGCATGGGTATTTCCACCACTTCCACAACATTAACTCGATATGCTCCATCCGATCAACACCAAACATGCCAGCTTCTTGACTACACCTTCATCACCTCCTCCTTCTCTCGCCCTTCTCAGCTAACAATTCCATCCTCCCCGCATACAGATTCATCATATGAGCAACCGGATCCCCCCAAACCACCCCCCTGAGCTCACTTTCTTTACACGTCACAGCCACGACGCCCTCGCGCAACCTCTCCTTGACAGTCTTGTAGTCCGTCACCACGGCCCGCGGATCAGCCGTTCTTAGTATCACAATCGTGCCGGCATTGCTGAGTGTTGCGGTTGGGACTCTCCACATCGGCCGTTGGCCCCTCTTGGAGTTCGACTGTGACGGTGGTGGATTCGTGAGTAACTCCACTAGACTCTTGACGTAGGCTTTGTCTGCGCGGGCGACGGGGTCTCCTTCGTTGATGAAGCTCAGGAATAGACTCTTCCTGAGGTGTCGCCGGGACGGTTTCTCCAGAGGAAGAAGACTAACCGGTGGAGCACCGAATGTTATGCAGCGGATTCGCTTAAAGTAGCTTGCAAAGATGGACAATTCGCTTTCCGCAGACTTGGTCTTGCTCTGCATGTGGCTGTATAGCAAGGCGGTGATGGCGCCACCCGCCGAGTGACCTGTCATCAGCAGCGAATGGTTTGCTCGGGAGGGATCCTCATCGAGGAGCTGCCGGAGGCGAGCTGCGACGGGCTTGATCATCTTGCGGGCCTTGGAGAGGAAGCCTGCGTGGCAGAGGTTGCCCGGGTCGTCGAGGAAGTTTGTGGGAGGGGAGGGCGCGGTGTTGAGGTTGACGGCCCAGTCGGAGAAGGAGGCCGTGCCGCGGATGGCGAAGACAATGGTTGAGGCTCGATCCATGGAGACAGATTTGATGCGCATGGCTTTGGTGCCGCTGAGTAGAGAGGACGAGATGTGTGTGTCGCGCTCCGAGGGGCTGGGGGTGTTGTAGACGCGATGGGAGTATTGGGCTGCTAGGTTCAGAAGGGGCCATGAGGATCTGTGTCTGATGAAGAGTTAGTAGTTGTTTTACAGCTTTCAGTGTTTACATGGACGGAAAGGGGTGTTTTTGGCTTCATGTGACATACACTCGAAGACGAGGAAGCGTTGACGGGAGCTTCGAGTTGGCGTACTGCTCAACTTTGGAGAAGTAGTTTCCTTTTACAACAACTGTAGCGACATGAATGGTCTGAGACGGCGACTTCTTTTTGTCTTGTGAATCTGTAGATGATTTTCGTGTCTTGCCCGTGATACTACGATCTGCTTGCATCTTGGCATCGTAGCTGGGTGGATTATACGAAACCAAGCTTTTGGAGGGTTGTGGTTCTTGGCACTGAAAGAGCTTGTTCTCGTGTCCCGAGAGACTCTCCTGATCTATGAGTGTCATCACGTTATCGAAACGGTGCCTGATGTCATCGTATGTAGCATTTGCGACAGCAGCTGAGCTAGCGAATTGTTTTCGGAAGGCATTTGCGCTAGAAGGCATGAAGTCCTGCACGAGATCAACCATGGACTCGGACCAGCGACCTAGTTTGTCTGGCCGCGAAGGCGGACTGACTGGCTGTCCGTTTGAATATGGCACGAGGGCCTGGCTGTATGGCGGACATGTTGGTTGCGTGGGTTGGAGAGGGTATCCTGGACAAGTGAGCTGAGGCGGGGGATGTTGGTACGATTATGCTTGATCAGGATATTGAAAGGCGGTCGCAGGCCGGGGAGGCGGATTTGGAGGCGGCAATGCTGGAGTCGATGAGACGTATATATTTGGAGGAGAGGTTAAAGATGCGGGCTTGAGATTTGGACGCGATGGTCTTCTGGAGGAGCTGGATGTGAACCATCCCATGATGGCGGGGTTTCACATGAGAATTTGGATAGAGTTGGTACGGCGTGGCAGGGCAGGGCAGTTGGTCTGATGAAGCTGTCACCGGCCATATACTCGACTGGGAAGCAAGAGAATGACGTTCTGACGAAGTCACAAGAGGGAAAAGAAGAAGACGAAGGGCATCTACGAATTCAAGAGGTGGTATGGTCGACGTGCGTCAGTGTTCACGGCTCACATGGCCTCCATTGTCTCAGCCGTTTTGACGACGGCGTCGTGACTGGCAGCCCCGAGATGCACTATCGCCACCGATGGAGCGCATTGCAGGCACCAGACAGACGCTAGAGTTCAGCGCCAGGCCCTGTTTGGTTATTTTCGTTGTCCGAAGCGTTGAATCCCTTGGAGGCCTTCTCCCGCACCTGAACCCTCTGAGCGCTGTGATTTGCAGGTGCTAATGCCGCTGAAGCTGCACCTAGCTTCACTTCTGCAGGTTGGGCGAATCACAGGCCCAGAAGAGGCAGTTTGTGCCTTTTACAGGGCTTCGCGGGTCAGCACTTTGGGGCTCCCATTGGGCAAGCCACCCCGTCCTTGCATGTAGCTTTATCGGGAGGATAGCCAAGGCAGATTGTCACAAGCCAACTTGGAGAAAAATAAATTCATTCGATTGTCGCGCTTCTTTTCCCATCACCAGCATCACTGACTGCTCGTTAAAATGAGTCGCGGATCTACATTGAAATGCGCAACGTCATAGCCGTCGCAGCAGCAGCAGAGGTGCGAATGCTTCGCCACAGGTTCCTAAGCCCTCAGGACGCGTATCAGCATTGCATCATGAACCAAGTCATCGCCGCCCCCGGAAAGTTCGTCTTGGCTGTGCTTGCATGCTTCCATTTTTGGAAACAGCGTGATGCCGCCGCCATTTTCCTTGGCATTTGGATTCGTCGACAACATGCAAATGAAAATAAATCATTTTCCATCTCTAATTTTGCTGTGACAATTTATCTAGCTGGTCTCGATGGCGTCCAACTCCGCATATATCCTCTGCTTAACATCATCCTCAGCCCAACACATGTCCACTGCGTTTCTTGCCAGCTGCACCATTTCCGCCTTGGACAACCCGCCATAATAATACGCCTTTTCCTGGTTCCCGTCAATCCACACATCGTGCATGTACACTGGATCATCGCTGTTAATGCAGAACTTGACGCCTTTGTCCAGCAGCTGTCTGAGCTTCGGAAACAGCACCTCAGTAGCCGTCCGTCGATGATATGCGTGTGGGCAGAGCGTCAGGCCAACACCTCGATCATTCAGACCCTTGACCAGCTCGTCACGGTCCAGGACGTCCAGTCCGTGGTCGATTCGCTCGATGCCCACGTCAAAGATGGCCTGTTGAATATGCTCATGAGTGTCTTTCTGTCCAAAGTCGCAGTGCGTTGTGATGTGCAGACCGTCTGCTTTTGCTTGTGCAAAGGCATTCTTGAACAGGATGGGCGGGCGTTCGTATGTATTGCTCGCAAGACCAACAGCGTGAAAGAGACCATGCCCGCCTTTGCAGGTCGCCCAGGGCAGAGCGGTCTGATACGCAGCCTCGCCATCCTCGACTGGCTCATCTCGTAGGAAGCAGAAGATCCATTTCGACTGCACGCCATACCTTTCTGCCCCGTCCTTCTGTGCTTTGAGATACCCGTTGAGCACATCCTCGGCGGCCACTCCCCGCCTAGTGTGAGCCTGGATGTCGAAGAATGGCTCGACGTAACGCACATTCATCTCCTTGCACCGCTTCAGGTAATCCATAGCTAGGTCGTAGAAATCCTGCTCATGCAGAAGCACCTCGCACCCGGCGAAATAGGCCTCCAGAAAGGTAGGCACATCTTTGCGTCCTCCTAACTCAGGGCGGTCGTTGTACGTGACCTTGTACAATTCCAGAAGCTCTTCGTAGGTCGTGTAAGTCTGGTTCTTGCATTTTAAGGGCACTTTGTTGCGTTGTGCGAGCGTCCATCGTAGTGACGGCTGGAGGGTGCCTTCGATGTGAATGTGGAGTTCGACCTTGGGAAGAGAAGCGATGAACGGGGATACCGCGAGGGTATTCATCGTGACGTACAATGTGTTAGATACAGATTAGAAGGGGAGGCTTAAGATATCCAATCTAGTCGTTATTATTAAAATAGGACAAGTGAGCACGCTGCAAATCTTATCAACGGAGCCGTGTCTACTTTGCCGAGCGGCGGACTCTGGAGGCGGCTACGGTATCCTAACTAGGTATACTGGAACTAATGAAGCCCACCAGACCGTTCACCGTCTGGCAAGCCATCTTTGCGCCGGCAAGTGGAGAGATGAACTGAAGAAGGCACCGCGAAGTCGGTTGTCTCGGTTTTAGCAGGCAGTAATAGCATGACACTTATCCACATCCTCACCCAAGCGTGCTGGATGCCCCCATTTATTCCCCCACGCGACACCCGTTTTGCCTGCCGCCCTCTGGACGTGCCCGCGGATCTTTCATCCTCTAGTTTCTCGAGTAGGAAATTCTCGGCACGGATCTCGTCCGTCTTGACCTGATTTCGGGGACCTTATCAATCCTATGCGCGGTGAAGGAATCGAAATTTTGGAAAATGCATCGTCGCTAGTGGCCAGTTGCCACGCGACAGTGGATTTTGCTATCACCGACCTTGCTTGCTTCCCCCTCTCTCCACACTCTTTTCCCAACCCCCATCCCATGCGCGACTCATGCGTCCCAAATTGGATGTACACGGGAGAGATTCTCTTGCCGACGTCGGTTAGTTTGTCTGTGTGTGTGTGTCGCCGGCCTAGCTGCTCCCGATAAGCATGCTCTGAATGGCCAGCGCCGGTTCGGGCTGTACATATGATAGATGGCCCTCCCCGCTGGTTCGGGCAACGCTGAAATCGACCTCGTTGGAGCGAGACAACCGACTGAGACGGATTCTTTGCTCGGAAAAAATCACGACATGGCTACAGTGGCCTCACAAGACCCGTCTCGTTTGGAGACGGCACCCGACGCTGGCATGGCCCGTCGGGTCCTGAAAAAGATTGACCGTGCTATTATCCCTCTATTGTTCTTCACTTATATGCTCAATTTCATGGATAAGATTATCTTGTCGAGCGCTGCGGTCTTTGGTCTACGGGATGACAACGCGAGTTGGTTCCCCCGCCATCATCTTATCCCATATTCGCTGGTCTTTCCAACCATTTTTTGCTAACTTGGAACGATTTTATGCTCGCAGCATCTCAAAGGCCAGGAATACAGCTGGGTGTCTAGTATCTTCTATTTTGGCTATCTTCTATGGGAATATCCCACGACTATCCTCATTGCTCGTCTGCCAACCGGCAAGTACTTGACGGCAAACACGCTCTTCTGGGGCGCCGTGGTAGCCCTCACTGCGGCATGCCGAAACTTCGGCGGCCTCATGACTGTGCGGTTCTTGCTTGGTATGGCCGAGGCTACCATCACACCTGGATTCATGTTCTTGATGTCGACGTGGTACACTCGTGATGAGATGCCAACGCGCGTGGGTATCTGGTTCGCTGGTAACTCTGTCGGCGGAATGGTGTCGAGCCTCATGGCCTTTGGCGTAGGCCACATTCAAGACGATGTGCATCCATGGCGGTGGATGTACATCATCCTCGGTGTGGCTACGTTTCTTTGGGCTATCCCCATGTTCTTCCTTCTACCGGATAGCATTTCTGAAGCCAAGTTTCTAAACGAGGAAGAACGACAGATTGCCAAGAATCGCGTCGTTATTGCCGGCACAGGCTCAACAGAGAACTCCTGGAAGTGGGATCAAGTCGTCGAGTGTCTGATCGATCCCAAATCCTGGTTGATCTTCTTCATTAGTCTGCTCACGCAGATTCCCAACGGCGGCACACAGGGTTTCTCCAACATAATAATTCAGTCCTTCCACTTCACTAACTTGCAATCTACTCTCATCGACATCCCGTATTCGCTCATCACGGCAAGTGTTATCGCAGGCGTTGGCCGCCTTTCCGGTAGATTCCGCACGCTCAACTGCTTGCTCATCGTGGCCGTCGTGCTGCCGTGTGTCATCGGCGCAGCCATCATCTACTGCCGATCTAGTGTCTCCCACGGCGTCCAGCTCTTCGCCTACTTCTTGCTTTCGACAGGTCCTGCCGCCATGCCCCTTGCAATGTCCCTCGTTCAGTCCAACTTTCGCGGTGTCACGAAGAAGATGACCATCACGGCCATGCAGTTCATTGCCTACTGCACAGGCAATATCGTGGGGCCACAGCTCTTCCGGCAGACGGAGGCGCCAACGTATGAGTCTGCTTTTCAGGCTATTATGATTTGCTATGCCTTGGCGATTGCTTTGGCAGTCACCCTGAGATTCTATTTGCAGTGGGTAAATGCGAAGAGGACGAGGGAAGAGGGTATTGAGGGCAGTGCGGGAGCCGCTGGAGCAGTGGCCGAGGGAAAGATGCCCACTCAGCTCACGGGACGTGAAGTCGTTGAGGCGGCCACAGAGGTGCAGCTTCGTCCCGAGGATTACGAAGATGTGACGGATTGGAAGATGGTGGGCTTTCGATATCGTTTGTAATCTCTTGGTAGATCGCCCGATCGTATCGTTCACGAATAAGAAAACATGAAGTTCGTCATCAAATATTTGATTGTGATCCTCCATGAATCAATCCCTCAACTTGCGTTCCCGACTATATTCGCTAAAACCGATTCATTGTCCGTCAGTTGTGTCCATGTATCCAACCCCACACACTGGATGACTTCATCTAAGATAGCAGTCGGCTTTCGGAGCGGGATTATGTAAAAGTGCATAAGAATTTTGTAGGACATTGGCCCTGTTTGCCAGTATACAGGGATGCAATTTCTTCAGGCCCTGGGATCTTCTGGCACGGGAAGCGGATATCCTGCAAGTCTCCAAACTACAAGATTGCTTCTCGCAGACTCCGAATTTCAGCGCGGCGATGCTTTTACCTGTTCTTGATCAAGGCCGTCACCAATCATGACAATTCTTGAACGAAGGTGAACAACGCGTGGCTTATTTATATACCCAAAAGAGACATCGCCGGACATATCCTCGCTTGTTCACTGGCAGCCCGCCGACATTGCGAATAAGATGACATCTTGCCTTTAATCTAATGCAAGAACAGTTGCAAGCTAGTCCATGCCGGAATTTAGTGACTCACAGGACCTTTGAAGTGTAACAAGGCGAGCTATCCTGGTAGTGAGAAACAAGCTTCGAGGGCGCAGAAGACTGGAGGCTATGAGACGTCTGCACGTGTTAGGGAAGTAATTTCATCAGTCAGACTCTAAAAACTCAAATCTCAAGTAGTATAAATAGTTAATATCTGTTCTCTACCACGCACTTTTTTCCCCCCGTTCCTTCACGCTCTGTACCTCTCGGTTTCCTTGACCGAACCGGATTGTTCCCTTCCTTCGTGTTAATTCATCATTACTCGCAGCTGACACTGGCATTAGGCACTTCGCACGAACCCTGTGGCGGTGGCGCGCCGATTACCCACCCACCTTCGCACGGAACAGCATTAGTCCGGAAACGCGCAGTATCAGGTGTGGTCTCATATTTTTGGCTGTCGCATCCAGCGAGAACCCTTGCTAAAGTTGTCAACTACACCAGATTTCCATCGTCCCGTCCGTCGAAATGCCTTGGCGCAATCAAGGCATCACCGGCTCTAATAACATACCTCTGGGAAAGCGCCGCTTTGGTGGCGACGATGAGCCAACCCCAGAGCATGATGTACAGCGTGGTCGCGATCCTGAGCCACGCAGCGAAGCAGATGGCCCGCGACGAAGGAAGAAGCGCAACCGATGGGGTGATGCATCTGAGAACAAGGCCGCAGGCCTTATGGGCCTTCCCACCGCCATCATGTCCAACATAACGAGTGAACAGCTGGAGGCCTACACGCTTCATTTGCGTATTGAAGAAATCAGCCAGAAGCTGCGTATCGACGATGTCGTTCCCGCCGACGGTGACAGGTATGTTCCCCATCCGCGAAACGTGAAGCATCGCAGCCGTTTCTAACTAAACAACACACAGATCGCCATCGCCTGCTCCTCAATATGACAACCACGGCAGACGTATTAATACTCGAGAATACCGATACCGCAAAAAGCTCGAAGACGAGCGCCATAAGCTGATTGAAAAGGCCATGAAGACGATTCCTAACTATCATCCACCACAGGACTACCGCAGGCCTACCAAGACCCAAGAAAAGGTCTATGTGCCTGTGAATGACTATCCGGAAATTAACTTCAGTATGATTGCTAACCCTCCTAACCCTAACCAATGCTCTTGTTTCCCCCCTTTACTTGTGCGGCCTCTTTGAAGTCTGATCAGTATCGCTACGACCCTAAGGAGTTGCTTCGAGATATCTGGTCCTTCGTCGAAACGGGTCTCAACGCGTTTTCCCTGTTGTTCCTATCGCAAAAAGACACTTGTCTGTGACAGATTTTATATATACTAACACTAGCTTCTTCTCCCTTTAAAGTTGGCTTACTTATCGGACCTCGTGGTAATACACTCAAAAAGATGGAAGGCGAGTCTGGAGCTAAGATTGCCATTCGTGGCAAGGGCTCCGTCAAAGAAGGAAAAGGTCGCTCGGACGCTGCTCACTCAAGCAACCAGGAGGAGGATCTTCACTGTCTTATCATGGCCGATACCGAGGAAAAGATCAATAAGGCGAAACAGCTCATTCATAACGTCATTGAAACGGTGAGTCGGCCCTCTGCTGCAGTTTCCCCTTCTCATCTATGTCAAATGAACTTGTACTAAACATGAGATTGTACCTCTAGGCTGCATCCATCCCCGAAGGCCAAAACGAGTTGAAGAGGAACCAGCTTAGAGAACTTGCTGCACTCAACGGTACGCTCCGTGACGACGAGAATCAAGCCTGCCAGAACTGCGGCAAGATTGGCCATCGCAAGTATGACTGTCCCGAGCGCCAGAACTACACCGCTAGCATTATTTGCCGTGTCTGTGGCAATGCTGGACATATGGCTCGAGATTGTCCGGACCGACAGCGAGGAGCAAGTTGGCGGAACGACGGTGCTCGCCCTGCTGGTAAGATTGGCGGTGGCGACGCTGTTGACCGTGAAATGGAGGTATGTTACAGCTGTCTCTAACTCAACTCTTCGTGAACTTGGTTCGTATGACTGACTCAATCTCGGTACAGCAACTCATGCAAGAACTTGGTGGAGGTTCTGGTCCTCCAGCCCGTATCGAAGCTGGCCCTGGTGGTGATCGTGAGAGCGCCCCAGATGTCAAACCGTGGCAACGCGGCCCAACTGGTGGGCCTGCACCTTGGCGAACTCGTAACCAGGATTCCAATGACGGCGAATCCCGAGGATCTGGCGGCTCTGCTCCGCCATGGGCTCGTGAACGAAATTGTGGCTACGACAACCACGGAGACAGAGATAGGGACCGAGATCGTGACAACCATTACAACAACCAGGGATATGGCTCCGCAGGGTCTTCAGTTCCTCCATGGCAACAGCAACATCAACCCCAACACCAGGCTCCGGGAACCCAGAATGGCTATCCTGGATATGGTGGCTACGGTGGTTACGCTCCGCCTCCCGGTATGGGCGCTCCTCCTGGCCTTCCTCAGCCTGGGGCTGGGCTTGCTGCTTCCCCAGGTCTGGCTGGCGTCAACGCTCTTATTCAACAATATGCTGGAGCTCCGCCACCACCGCCATCGGGAGATGCGCCGCCTCCTCCGCCTCCGCCTCCCGGTAACCAGCCACCACCGCCCCCTCCTCCTGGAGCTTGAGTGTCTCAAGGCGTCTGTGGGAGGGACTATGTAGTACTGACCAGCCACGACCAATTTTCATCGTAGAGATGACCACACTCACAACTGGAACAGCGATGTAGCCTTTTTGAGCAGGTGGACGAGATATAAGGGTCGGGATGACCACAGCTACTGAGAATGTTGCGGGAGGTCCTCTTTTACTGATTTGACAGATGACTAGACGGTTTTCCGTCATGCCCATGGTTTAACATGCAACAGTATTCAACTAACCCCATATAGTAGTTACGCAGCTTAGTAGCAGCAATAATAATATAGCAGGTTATGCAATTCCTTGATTCGGGAGCATTGTGAAATTCGCGCATCCGATTATCCCACGCCTCACAGAAGCGACCGTACTCCTACCGGCCAACCACGGATATTGAAACAACGATCTCGAAGAACCTCACTCATTGCTGATTTGAGCGATACCGAGTCGCGAGGCACAGCTTCAAAGTACATCATGTCCATGTCCATGCCCTGCATATTCTATTTTACATCAAAGTACACAAGAACATGGCTTGTAGACGACTCGTTTGTATCTAATTACGATAATACCTTTGACAGCGCCGTTATGTCGCCCACCAGCCCCTTATCACTCGAACCCGCATTCTTCGTCACCTTCCCGAGAAGATGATCCACCGTCTGCGCAGGATTCGTAGGCGGATTCCCCTTGGCAGTCTTGATCCGCGCCACTTGCATCGCCAGAAAAAACTTGGGCGCCTTGATATCCAGCGCTGCCCCTACCGATCGTAGACCAACCTCTGTCGCCGTGTAAACGTCCAGCTCGTTCTGGAACTTGGCGAGATCATTGTCCTTGAGCGGAGTTGTTGTGGCGAACTTTTCTAGAGCGAACTGGAGGGGGGTCTGGTTGGAGGACTTGAAGTTGACGGAGGAGAAGGATACGCCGCCGGCCGACACGTCTGGGACGTTGGCAATGGTAGGTTTATTGGCGTTGCAGGTGATTTTGGTAGACAGCGAAGTTGCTGCGTCTTGGACCTCTTTTGGGAGTGCTTTTTTGCCAACTATGAAGCATTCATCGGCGCGGGGGGTTAGGTCTGGCGTTGAGATGGGGCCTGAGAGCTTATGATTAGATCCTGGATTGACTTCGTTGGGTATATGGAAGAAGATCTAGCTAGGGACGTACTTGCGGTTACGGTATTACCCGTGTAGAGGAGAATGGTTGTTAGAGCGAGTAGATGCATCATTACTAGTCGAGTTGGGCAGAGATACTCAAGGGCAAGAACCGAGATTTCCGATTCCTTGGGATTGAGACATCAAGTGTTGTTGTGAAGAATGTCCACGGCGAGCGTGCCATACTTATGAGTTGAGGTCATGCTGAAAGCACAACTCGCGAGTATGGTTCAGGCTGAACGGGTTTCGTTGCCGTGAAGCGACCCCCTGCTGCTTCATGAGCTATTGTTACGGAATAGGGCGTCTCACGATGCGCTGGGCTGCTTCGGCGAGGCTTTCGGGGACTTCTGCATGACTTGAGTATGCAGAAGTCATTTATATTCGCACTATGAACATCACTATGTGGAGGTTGGCTGGTGTCTGTCTGTGTTGTGCATGATGCTAATCACTGAGGCGGACGATGAATGTCCTTTTGGTTAGATCAGACGAGAAACGTCGCAGAATCGAATCCGATAGCTCGATATTCCTGCTCATATTGTGGGTTGCGATATTCGAGGTTTCAACTTCAATTCAGGCTAAGAAGTGTCTGCGTCTAAAACCTCCGTACCCAGGCAGGTTGTCCCTCAGAAGGGCTCTGGCTCTGCGTGTTGCTGGTTCGTCTCGGTTTCGGGAAAGGCCCACCACTGTGTGGCTCCTGCGCTCGCGCCAACCCGTCAGGTCAACTGTGAGCTGCATTAGCTCCAGCGCTAGCCGCAACCGCTCGCAGCTCCGGCTTGCACCAGCTTGCACCAGACAGCTTAGACATGGAGCTCCAAGCTCCGTCTCCCTTCACGTCATCCCAAACCAGTTGACCTCATGCAGGCTCCTCCAATCTCCAACCTCCAACCTCCGCACCCCTCTCCTCACCTCGTCGCCTCACCTCGAACCAAAGACCTCTTGCGTTTCACTTGCATCTATTTCTTTCGGCAGTAATCTTAATAGATCAAGCTACGAGTTGTCTCGTATCCAGCCTTACAAGCTCGGGCTACCCCTCGTCGCATTTGACCGTTCCTGCATGATGTGCTTCCGTCCATCCCAACAGCGTCGCTCACTTTCCTAGTCGCTCCGTCTTAATTGGCTATTTATCCTTGCGCCGCGACACAACTCCGACGACCCGTTAGCCATGAAGATCTCAAACCCGTTTGCCTTCCGGCCTGGCCCGGTCAGTTTCTGGACGACCGTTGTTTACCTCGCTGTGTTCATCTCGTTGATCTACGTCCACGAAACAGTCCCCCCTGCGCCCTCCCAGAAAACATGGCCCCGGGGTGTCAACTTGACTGAGGCCTGGGCGGACTTGCAAGCCATTACCAGATCGTACCATCCATACAACAGCCACGAGAATGATGTGGTTCGCGAGTATCTCATGCGTCGGGCCAGAGAGATCCTGGACCGAAATGGAGTCAAGTATACCGAGGACTTGACTGGTGGCGTGCCGTGGGAGAGCAGGTTTGTCTACTCCAACCTGTCCCAGAGAAGCCCGATCCTAATATGGCATAAAGTTACCTGTCGTCAATGCCGAAAGACGGCGGTCGAGATGCCGCTAAAACCGCTGCCCGTCCCGTGGGAGCTACCATTTTTAATGACCTCATCTCAAATGTCACCTACGCCGAGCGTGGCAGCACCATAGGCCAGTATTTTGAGGGCAACAACTTTTATGTGTACATTCATGGCTCCGAAGATTCCGAAGGAGACTGGTGGCTGTCCGATAACCGTTTGCTGGCCGCCCACCAGGGCGCTGGAGTTCTCGTAAACTGCCACTTTGATTCGTGAGTGTTGATTTCCTAAATGCATGTTTGACTCGACTTACATATGACAGGGTCTCGACCGGCTACGGTGCGACAGACGACGGCATGTCATGCATTTCTCTCCTGCAAATGCTCAGTCATTTCACATCCAATGGTCATCAACCCAAAAATGGCATGATTTTACTTTTCAACAATGCAGAAGAGGACGGACTTCTCGGAGCACGTGCATTTGGCTACAGCCCCCTTGTGCAATTCTGTCATACTTTCGTCAACCTTGAGGGAGCTGGAGCCGGTGGCCGCGCCATGCTATTCCGCACGACTGATTTGGAGACGGCTCAGGCGTACTCGAAGAGTCCTCACCCTTTTGGATCCGTCTTTGCAGCGGATGCTTTTGAAAGACGCGTCATTAGAAGCGGTACGGACTTTTCTGTCTTTGTAGATAACTTCGGACAGCGTGGGCTTGATATCGCTTTCTTTGCGCCACGCGCTCGGTACCACACTGAAGACGACGACGCTCGGCACACCTCTGTCGATGCCATCTGGCACATGTTGTCGGCCGCACTGGCTTCAACCGAGTCTTTGTCCCAAAGCGCCAGTAGTTTTCGTTTCAACGGTCCCCGTTCTGATGGCAGAAAGGATTTGGTCCAGAACGGCAGGCCTACGGCTGGAGTTTGGTTCGATTGGTATGGATCAGCTTGGTCAGCTTTCCCGCTTAGGGGGCTGTTTGCGTGGACCCTGGCCTTGCTCATAACGACGCCACTTGTTCTCATCATTGTCACATTTTTGCTCGTCCGCCAGGACAAATGGTATTTCTTTGCCACAGATGCCGAATCCGATGTTGCTGGGAGCGATGATCGCGTCGCTCTGGGAGGTTGGAAAGGCTTCATCCGCTTTCCCTTTGCATTGGTTTTCGCTGGCGCCTTGACGATTGGAGCAGTGTATCTCTTGGCAAAGGTCAATCCCTTAATCATCTACAGCAGTGGTTATGCAGTGTAAGTGGAGCGAATACCCTGGAATGAGCTGTCCTTTCGTTACTTGTACTTTGGTGCTAACTCTCACTCAGGTGGGCAATGATGGTTTCGCTCTTCTACTTCTCTGCCTGGCTCATACTCAAGGGCGCTAGCGCGGTTCGACCAAGCGCTCTACAACGCGGTTTCACGTTGATTTGGCTTTTCATCATAACCTGGGTTCTTTCTATTTTCGCTGCTGTCGCTGAAGATCATATGAATCTGGGTGGTGTTTACTCTCTGGCGTTCCTTCACACTTTTGTCTTTGGGGCTGTTTTGATATCGCTTTTGGAGCAGTTTGCGCTCCCCAGTAAGCAGGAGTATGCTCGCCAATTGGCTGGAACGGGGGTGGATGATGAAGCCGATACGGATGAGGACGACGACTCTGGTGAGACTGATCGAAACAATGGAGCAGGCGAAGAAGCCGCAACTCCGACAGAAACGACCCCTCTTCGGGCCGATGAGGAAGGATACGGCTCCAATGAACAAACGACAACGTTTGCGAGCACTTACAGAAGATCTGTAACAGACTCTGAGGGTCCGCCTCCTAAGAGAAATAGCAAGCGAAATTACCGTCCCTACGAAAACGAGCAAGGATGGTCAGGTCGCTTGCCCAGCTGGACCTGGTTTCTACAGCTTCTGTTGCTCGCTACCGTCTATGTTATCGTGCTCGGTAACCTCGCTCTGGTACAAACTACGTCTTTGTCCATGACCGGTACCGATGGCAGCAGTCTGCTGGCACCTCTCATGGGAGTGGGAATTTTGATTATCATGCTTCTGCTGCCCCTGACACCTTTCATCCACCGCATCAGTCACCACGAGCCCATGTTCCTTCTTGTGGTTTTCATTGTAACTCTCGTATACAATCTTGTTGCGTTCCCGTTTTCCGCCACGAATCGCTTCAAATTCTTCTTCCAGCAGGTCATTGACGTCGACGACCACACCAATGTCGTCAATCTCATGGGACTCGAGGACTTTGTTCGTCCCGTGATCAGCTCACTGCCTACACCAGCAGGTCAGACCATCGAGTGCTCTGGGCCGCCGCTGCGTCCTGATGTGAAGAGCTGTCGTTACGATGCATCGTTTCTACCGCCAGACGTGGCAAATGGAACAAAGGTAGAGGATCTAGTGTCTATCGAAGCATCTAAAGCTGCCGATGCGTCAGCAATAACCGTGAAGATTGATGGCTTGAACACTCGGACATGTTTTCTCGACACGTCTGCGCCCATTTACGGCTTCCATGTTGAAGGTGGTGGAAAGCGGGACGGGCGATTTGGCTCGATTCCATCAGATGGTCTCAAGCACATCCAGCTTTGGAGGCGGAAGTGGGAGGGCCCTTGGTCTGTGACATTGCAACTGGGCGGTAGAGGCTACTCGTCAAACATTGATGAGGAAAAGGGCATTGATGCTTCAAGCAAGCCCGATATGAACGACGGAGAGCTTAAGTTACGTGACTCATCCAGCGAGGTCTCTGTGACAGCCAGATGCGTTTGGTCTGATGCCAATAGAGCCAGAGCGATCCCGGCCCTGCATGAGGTGAAGCAGTATATGCCCAAGTGGGCAGTCGTGACGAAAGCATCCGTCGGGTTGGTGGAGGTGAAGAAGACTGTGAAAGTGAGGCTATAGTTTGACTCGCAGTAAATGACGCTTGTACGGTTATGCTTTTTGCTACAAATAATTTTTCGATAGTCTCAAGTATCCCAGTGCTTATGTGCAGCCCACGCCTAATACATATTTATTAAGCTACTTCTATGCTCGCATACCCCTATATTCTTGACCACAGTCGCCAATCTTCTTGTAGACGGCCCCCAGCTTCTCTCCCGACTTTCCGTGTGCAAACGCATCAATCGCCATGATATCAACCTTATTGAGTGTCCATCCCGACACTTTCAGAGCATCTGCACAGCGATCTGACACCCCCAGCCCCGTTCCCACCAGTATCGCGCCGACGGAAGGTTGCTGCAGAACCCATCGGCTGGCCACGTCGGGAATACTCACGCCGTACTTGGTGGATAAGAGGGACAGCGTGCTCAGCAGACCCTGGAACTCGTGCCAGGTGCCCCAGTGGTTGATCATGTCGAGATACTTGCGCTGCGATGGGTTGAGCGGGTTTGAGGGGGAGTATACGTCTGGTTGGGGGGGCGTTGAGCCACTTCTCTGTGAGGAGGCCGCCGCACTGCAAGGTGTTAGTCAGGGCTCCGTAAAATTGCTTTCGTGCAGAAAAATATAGAAAGTATATGAAGAAAAATAAGCAGTCTGATGCTAGGTATGATGGGATTGACGTACAAGGGATCCATAGGTTAGAAGCTTGAGGTTATACTTTTCGCAGACTTGCGTCATTCCCATGAGTGGCCGGGTGTCAATGGGCGAGAACTAGGTTTTATCAGTCATGAACGCGAAGAAGGAGCAAAAAAGAAGAAGACAGCGACAAAGAAAGATATCAATTCAATGTGGAACACGTACCTGAACTTGATTCGAAACGATACCGACCTCCCCGGTATGCTCAATCAAGTACTTGCACACCTCCTCAGTATGCTCCGCATCAAAGTTGCACAGGCCCACTGCCGAAAGGTGCTCCGGGTGAGTCTTTGTGATATTGAGTAGCTCGCGGAGTATTTCAAGATACTCTTTCGCCTCGTACTATGTTTTGACAAAAGGCGTGAGTGATCCCCCGTTGCGAGGCGTAGAACATGTCAGTTTGATAGAAGGGAGAAACGTACGTCGTACCAATGAAACTGGAGGTCTACACGACTGCCGAGCCGTCTGCATCGTTCTTTCACGGCGGATAGAACATATTCTGGCGTGACTTGGGTGTTGATGGGCTTGAAGACGCACCACTTCGTGGCGGCGAATACTTTGTCTTGGACGTCTTGGGGTAATTTGTTGCGGAAGTCACCGTATACGAGTTGTGCGTCGCCCTAAGTAACAGAAACAGGTTAGTAGTTGAATCTTGTTGATAGACGTAAACGCATTCTTACATAATGATCGGCCATGTCGGCAGCCACCAATCCTGCCTCCACGAGCTTCACCAGCGAGCGTTGCTGGTCGTCCGAACTACCCACCCCAAACGCCGGAGATGACAACTGCCATAGACCGTTGAATAATCTAGGTAGTTGCCTGGTACCTAGCGTGAAAGTCTCAACCGCATCTTCCGGCGCCAGCGTCACGGAGAGTACTTCGAAGTTAGCATTCGACACCTGCTGAATTGCATCGGGGTAGAATAACTGCAGCGTATCCCGGACTTGTCTCTCCGCCCTACCAAACGGAAAAGGGAGCTTCGAGTTCGCGCAGTACGTCTGAGCAGAGGCGAGGCTGGCGAGTAGTGCCTGTAAGTCCTCTCGAAATGCGGATGTCTCCTCCGGAGCAGATTCCTTGAGAGCCTGCATGGCTTGAACTGTGTCTCCTGCGAACTTGTCGAGGGCCTGGGAGAGAGGCAAGGAGTGTGTCCATGTTGCTTTCGCTTGGACGATGGCGTTGACGAAGTGCGTTAGACTATATGCTTGTGCATGAATATCGTATAAAGATCAGGAGGGGATAACTGCTAGGAACAACGCTTACTAGGGGATTGATTCCACCGCGAGCTTGGAAGAAAAGACACATCTTGTGAGTGCGAGATACTCGATACAGTCGGGGGAAGCTGTGTCCGGGGAAGGAAACAAGGTGGCGGGACTGGTGAGTTCGGGCGGTGTTTCTTGAAGACGGGTGCGGATGTGCTGAACGAAGGGCTGTTGGTTGGACGGGCCTTTGGCAAGGAGAGTCCGAAGAGCGGATCGGAGGTATGGGCCGGTACTTTTGAGTTATTGACGTGTAAGTCATACTAGGGGAGCTGGTTGTAGGGTTGAAATTGTGAGATCTTACAGTTTGATATGAGGACATCGTCCATTACGTTCCTGCTTTTGGTGAGCAAGGGATGAAAGAGCTGGAAGGATGTTGAGGCACTTACACGTGGCCGCCCATGATGAATGTTGAAGTCAATTTAGCGGATATCGTCAACTGTCTTTTGTGAAATGAGTCGGGTATTTCAATACCTGACGAGGTGTCAGCGTACAATCAGCAATGACGACGATGTGTGGGATGCATCCCCCGCAGTGAGGGGTTGTGGACACACGCCAACATAAACAAGCAGCTGAAAAGAAGAAAAACTAGGATACTCATTGAAGATTCTACGACATTTGATTAATCGGTCTGATTAATCGAATCCTTCGAGATAGAAGGAGAAAATGCAATGAGTGACCAAGCAACCTCCGACGACGACGCGTTCCAGCTCTTCGACCTGAAAGTCGAAGTCGTCTGCCCACCAGGCGAGAGGATCCTCTGTGGTGCTAAGCCCGGAGATTCTTTCACTCTGCAGGGCGAGATGTTATATTTGCCTCCGGGGCAGGGCATAAGTATCTATAGTCTATGTATGTTTAGACCCTTCTACTTTACTTCTTCATTTTTCTTTCTTCTTCATCCAGAGAGCCTTTGTATCTGCCATCTTGGACTGAGTGCAAGCGCCTGTAGCTTCCGTCTTGCCGCTCCTGGCTGCCAAACAGCGGTTCACGCATAGAAATGACTGGATGACGACTGATGCGCTGATTGCGTGTCCGGATCCGAATTGTCCTTCGAAGCTGAGGATCACGAGAACGGGTGTCCGGAGGTTTACGCATGGCGAAACGACGGTTGTTGGATTGGAGGGGAATTGACGTGCTGGTTCAGATGAGGAAGCACAGCTGTTTGCGCGTCCAGCGAATTTACGATTCATCCATTCCGTAACAATAGTTTGAATCATTGTGCTATTTCTGTTGCAGTCAATCTTCTTTTTGCTTTCCTTTTGTTGCCTGTCGTCGTGTTAACCCAGTCATGCCTTATCACCATCGATTGAAACGGCGTGTCAACGGCCAACGCCAAAACAAGCCTCGGCTCGCCCCACGGCACAGCCATTTCCACGCTGTGCCGCTCACCAACTTCATCATCCATTCTTCAATTGCGTTCAGCGATTGAAGGTCTCGCGAGAGCTTCTGACCAAGGAGAGTGAGCATGCTAACGTCAATATAGAAGCCCTCCGAGCGGCTGCGCGGGACCAGGCAACGCGCCCTCATCTACTTTGTCTGCGGCAACCCCGGCCTCATCGGCTTCTACGTCGACTTCCTCGATGCGCTGCGCAACCTCCTCAACACCTCGCAAGGCGCAACAGCATATGACATCTACGGCCGCAATCTATCTGGCTTCTGCGACGATGAGCATGAGCCCTTCGGACCCGGCAATCCACCGCTGGACGTCGATGCTCAGGTAAACGACATGTATCAGGACCTCGCGACTCGGCGGGCCAGCATGGAAGACGGCACCGGCAACGACAAACCATACGACTTTGTCATTCTCATGGGCCATTCCATCGGCGCGTACATCTGCGTCGAGATGTTCCATCGTCACATCCAAGATTCCAGCCGCGCTCCGCACCTTCATTTCCGCCATGGCTTCCTGCTCTTCCCAACAATTGCGTCTCTCGCGCTCTCCAGCGCCGGCACGCGGTTCAACTACATGCGCAGTCTGCCGACCATGGAAGCCAACTTCGTCACATATCCCAAGGGACTACTCCGGTTCTTGCCCCAAATCACGTTAGAATGGATTGTCGCCAACATAATGGGGTTCTCTCCTCACGCAGCTGGCGTCACGGCAGAATGGCTGAAGAGCAGAGATGGCATTCTTCAAGCCGTGCATATGGGGAAATGTGAGATTGAAACCATCCACGAGGACAAATGGGATGACGAGCTCTGGGAAGCATCTGCCGCGAACGATCAAGACTCCGTCGCTACCGCATCGTCATTGCCGCGGTTCTTCATGTTTTACGGAAAAGAGGATCACTGGGTCGCGAATCATGTGAGAGATGAGTTTATCGAGAGGCGGCGCAAGGCAGGAGAGAAGGGCGTGAGGATGAAAATTGTGGTTGATGAGGGGAGTATTCAGCATGCTTTTTGTACAAAAGAGGGTAAGTTCTTTGCATACTTTCATTGGTCAAACGAATTCATTTTTGTTCCGGGATTCGGTACTATTTGCTCGTGTTTGAAGAAGCGGAAGCTGACGTTGGAACAGACACGAGCTGGACGATTGCGAGGAAAGTGCACGCTTGGGTGGAGGAGATTGACAAAGCTAGTCTGAAAGCCAGTTCATAATTGTGGCTAATGCGATGATATGTTGGAGTACGGAATGAGACTGTGGTTGGTTGACTTAATGGGAGTAGACGGAGCTTGCAAGCTTATAGATGTTAGACATGGTGATCTTTGGATAGAGACACGAGTTACTCTGGCTTCTTTTGGACCGTGAGTTTCATTTTATGCACATCGATTGATATCGTGCAATCACTTTTCACCGATCTTTAAGTATGAGATGCCGGCGTGAATGACATTTCAAGAACATTAGCTCCGGGGGCGTCGCTTGCATAATCGACCAGGCACTAATATCAATATCAGTTGCTTGCTAACGGCGGTGAACTCTCGGAAAATATGTCCGCATGAAGACCGGGGAAGCCACGGCACTGCGGTGCCGAATGTCAAACATAGCAGACAAGTCGGATGCCATTCCGTACGAGGGATGTCAGATAGTCTAGAGTCTTTTATGCTATGCAGTCATATATCGACTCGATATATCGGGAAGCAGTAATCACAACGACTGGTAAGACCCGGTGTTTACTCTTTGCGGTCCAGGTTGTCTGTAAATTGAACTAAAATCTCATTGCGCATAGCGACCGCCCGTCGGCACATGCAGAACAAGTAGGTAATCGCGGATAAGTTTGGATACAGCGCGTTAGGGCTCAGTATTCTTGATTCGCCTGAATGGAAGATCGTTCAGATCCTGGAACTCGCAGAGCTCTTTTGAGGCATCAGTGTAAGCTGGCTTTTGGACGGCTTACGTGACCGATCGGCCGGGTCGGCTATGAAGGCGAGGACTGCTGAACTCGACGAGATGATATAAAATGGTCTAGGAGTTCTATCACAAGAAATAGCTAACATCACTCTCCGATCAAACTCTTACAGACGTAAAGCCAAAACGAAGTCCTACATCATCACCCTTCTGGCCATCGCTGCGGCTCTTCCCGTTGACGCAAGGGGCCACCGTTTCCATGGCGTAAGTTGCAGCTGACACGCTTCGATAGTAGCCCTTGTTCATTTGACCGCAAAAAGGTTGGATGATGCTAATTGGCCTTGCTTCTGTAGAAATGCGAGCTGAGCGACGACCCATTCTATGAGTTTGGAAAGTGCGTATTCCTGATCGACTCGCCTACCGATAAGCGGCCGAGAACCGTCCGATGCAGCGAGAAGCATCCCGTGAGTATTCCCATATCTGGCACACACAGCCATTGGCATTAGTTTCACTGAGCATGGTACTGACTGGGTGAAAGTGCAAGAAGAATGGCCACAAGTGCCATGGAGGAGAGATTCCCCGAACACCGTTTACGTGCTCGTAAGGTAGCAACAGTGGTAAATGTTCATTAAATTCCTGTGCCCTATGCAGAATGCGAAGCGTCAATAAAATATACTGTATACGATTCGAGAACTCTATTCTGACAGTATGCTTACTGGGCCTCGAGCCCCGGAGTGCGACGCACCGAGTTGACGTTTTCCCTGTGTCCGTTCCTGGACAAAATACTCTTAGAGACGGTCATTGATTCAAGTCCAAGTGCGTCGGTCACGCCATATCCAATTCCTTAAATTCTGTGCTTCTTGTAGCACGGTAAAATACGGGTTGGAATACATCGCCAGTGAAGCACTTTTCTTCCCCTCCATCATCAACGTCCCATCTTCACGCTCTCCACGCTGTCATCGGAGTAATTTCACGGGCGGGTACCTGCTTGTCCTCCAGCGCCAAGCTACGGAAATCTACAGAAGCCAGCAGTCAGCCACACTGAAGCGGCGCCGTAGACGGGATGGAGGGGGCGTGTGCTACTGCCAGACACTTCAACTCCCATCCAAGCATGGAAAAGAAAAGACAGATTCAAAGTCAAACTTGTATATGAAAGAAGAAGACGCCAGTTTTAGACCACATGCCACGCCGTCATCGACCATCGACCATCGACCAAGTAAACTCTCCTAGCAGAACATGCCCTACCTTCATCCAGATTTAACTTCGGAACAATCCGTCCCCACGAAGCCTGGCTGCAAGGCACATTCGCTAGCTTCGCAGCCCGCCAAGGGGTGTGGATCAAAACCCATGATCGACCGCCGCCAGCTTGGCAAAGAATGACAGCACCGGATCGTCGCTCCTCGTTTGCGCATCACAATCTGAGTGCCAAATCCGACCTGCCCTTTTCTCAAAGCCATCACTTCCAATATTGACGGGTGGTGATGCGTCACGCGACATGATGGCGGCGCATCGACCAACCTGCGTTGCACCAAAGAGAATGCAAGAAGCACCAGGCTGGTTCTGTCTAGTGATGACTGGGTCCTTTTGTTCTCGCAGCCCCGAAAACAATGGGCTTGTGGGGGGTTTTGAATGATTGGCGCGAGGAGCAATTGCTGGATTTGGAGGAACCCACGTTGATGGGGGCCCCATAGGCTGTCTCGGGAGGAAAAGTAGACACGGGGATCGTTTTGCTTTCTTGGATGTTATCCATTTGACGAAGATGGGAGCTCTAGCAGGCTGATCTTGGGGGAGACAGCACTGGGTATTGGTAGCTGTTTGTAAACTTTAGAGAGGAGCAGAATGCAATGCTACATGAATTGCTAAGAACCAGAGCGTTTTTGTTCCGTATTCTGTTCCTGTTTGTCTAGGTAATTGATCAGCAGCTTCTTCACCATCCATACTACCGCGACGACATGGCTGTTTCCTCACTGGCGAAGATACATTAGACTCCATTTGTTGATGCAGTCATGCCTGCTCTCAGATCAGACGATAATGATACTTGCATTTGCGCCACCTCAGATCTGGCGCCAACCTAATTACACCTTCCGACCCGAGGCTCTCACTGTTGTTCCTTTGTGATACCAACCGAGAAGTGATTTTCTCATGATCAAAGAGCGGATGGTTCCACCTCTAGCTGCTAGTCATTCTTCAAGAAGACTTGCCCTCGGAACACACAACATCCTCACGTTACACCATCACACAGCATAGAAACCAATCTGCTTCTCGTAGCACGAGTGCGTATTACTATTATCCAGAACACTGGCTATTTTGTATTCGATGGTGAAAGTACACACCCCAACAGGAGGGAGCCATGGACCCGATCCATATTGTTATCACTCCAGATCCGCAGCGTTTATGGCTGCTTTAGCTCCCTTCCTCCACGTAGTTGACTTTGATTGCGTCAGACCATGAAATAGACTCCATGGCTGATGCTTCCTACTACGAAAGCATCTTACAGAGCCAGAGCACCGAGGGCGACCATAGCAAGGCCACCAACAGGGGCGAAGCCAGCGGCACCAGCGGTAACAGGGGCCGAGGTGGCGGGAGCAGTGCCGTTGGCCGGGGCGGTAGGCTTAGTGGCAATGGTGGTAGGGCAGTCAGTGACAGCGGGCTGAGACTGGCTGGGCTTGTCGGTCACGGTGGGAGCTGCCGTAGAAGGAGCGGCAGAAGTGTCGGGCGGCAGAGGAAGAACCAGCAGGGGGTTTACCAGCAGCAGCGCAAAGCTTCTGGGTAGCAGGGAGGACCTCGCCTGGGAAAACTCTTGTTAGCCATCGTTGTTTATCATTGACAATCGTACAACCAATCGAGCCCAAGAGATATGGGTGCCCGTGATGCTATCCAGCAGGCAGCGCAATCCCTGGGTCAAATGTGGGAGATGGGAATATAAAACGTACTGACGGCCTTGTCAGCACCGCACTTCTCAATGACGCAAGAGGTGGCAGCGCCCTGAACAGCAGAGAAGTTCTCCTTCTTGCAGATACAGGCGAAGTCGGTGGTAGAGCAAGAAGTCGACTTCTTGGCAGCGGCGTCAAGGCAAGGGACGGCGCAAACAGGGAGGTCTGCAGCGCTCTGGGCAGAGACCAGAGCGGCCAGGGCGAAGGTAGCAGCAGCAGATAACTTCATTTTGAATGTGCGAAGCGGTGGTTGAGCTTGGTGATGTATTACAAACGAGTGTGTCTGGAGTAATAAGCGAGTGGATGAAGAGAAAAGGGAGAAGAGACTTTCGAACCGGAAGCAGGATCGTCTTCTTTAAGTAGCTGGGCGCAACTCACGCGTGAATTTGTTTCCCTCTTTTTCGCCCTCCTTGGAGCCTCCCATTTCCCGTGTGAACTGACCTTAACTTTCTCTATCAAGTCTTATTGTCTGGGGCACTCCTCCGCTCGCGCAGGTCCAGTATCCACAGGAAATCTTCGTCCCCGCCTCCAGAGGAGGCCGAAAGACTGCTCAGGTATCCTGGTTCGAAGCAATACTCGGGCCATATTCCCATTTCTCTGCAAGCCTGGCAGCCAGGTCTCTTTGTTCGAGGTTGTTCTGCGGTTGGTCGGCTGTCGGCTGGGGTAGGGCGTGAAGGTGGTGGAGACGCTGGGATGGTAAAGGTCTGTTATAGCTGTCATAGCAGGGGGCCTCATGTCAAGCCCCTGTCCATTTGCGTCGTTCGTGGGCGTGGTTGTATCGACAAGCCAAAAGCTTGGTTTGCTAGCTTCGCGGGACTGGCTGTCTCTCTAACTGCATTCGCCTACTGGGCCGAGATGCAGTGAGGATCGACGGCCAGCGCCAGCCAGTAGGGCAGAACTTGGACGAGCTTTGTAATAATGGTGATGCTGGGCTTGCTTGCTAGACGAGCGCAGAACCAATGGCGGTCGTCAAGTGGACTACATCAAACTCTGGACGCGGTGGTGCAGCGACAGCCCGAAATTGTGAAGGTCACGCCTCGAGTCACGGTTCGAGTCAAAGGCCATTGGGCAACTTCTGACGAGCGGCAACAGGCTGCAATTTCCCTGCCGCGCGCCGAAAGAGGTGAAGTGCTACAAAGTAC
This sequence comes from Periglandula ipomoeae IasaF13, assembly GCA_000222875.2. Taxonomy (NCBI): domain Eukaryota; kingdom Fungi; phylum Ascomycota; class Sordariomycetes; order Hypocreales; family Clavicipitaceae; genus Periglandula; species Periglandula ipomoeae. Next base: position 28,422 of record AFRD01000386.1, read on the forward strand.
TTCTGAGTATCATACAGATGGCTTGCTTCGCTTCCTTTATTCGGAGGATGGACCCTTAGTTTGACTGCAAGGACGTTCCCGCAATCATTCGCGCGCAAGAGAGGCATCTACCATCGAAGCTGCGGCAGATGCCTTTCCAGATTGTGAACTTGCCCATCATTAAGCGACTCCGGTTCCCCAGAGGCCATTCTGGGGGAGAGAATATGGGGCAAATTGCTTGAAATCTGCTTCTCCAGAAAGCATCGAGAATGGGTTCGGGCAGAGCAAGAAAAAAAATTCAGCAATCTCCTCCGGGTGCCCCTCGTCCTCCACCCAAATGCTGCATGTTCGCCGAACATCATGGCAGCGGTGGGCCGAAGTAGACTGGAATCTGCTCTACATGCATCTGTCGTCGAATATCTGGCATGTGAAGGAATTCGCAGCCAACAATGGCAAGCATACGTGCTGTGACGTCTATTGAGACGGCTTGGTTCAGACTGAGTGTTCCTCTCACATGCTTTGTGCAGCAAGCAGCTCATAAACTCATTGATCAGCACCAGTATTACACCAAGAAGCGGCAGGACTGCACTGGCGGGACCTTGGCTGCAGCACCTTTGTCTCTGGTGGGCCGGGTCCATGTCAAGGCTGGCAAGGTCGAACCGAACAAAGGACCACGCTGCCATTGTCACTTTCATGGGCATCAAATCCACCAGCCAGCGAGACTCGCAGGCTGTTTGGGCGGAACGCCAGGTGGAATGGTCATTGTTTCGGAGATGTGATGAAAAGAAGCAGATACCGGGACAGGTGGCGGTATCATGGAACTCATGCCGATTGACAATTAGCCGAAATACGGAACTAGCTCAAGTTCCAACGTCGCGCGGGCTTGTGCAAATGGCCCGGGAAGCCTGCTATACAATCGCCAGAATCTGACTGCCACAATTCAATGGGAAGCGCTTCAATGTACTGAGTCGTTGGAGAACCACCAAGGTGAGGACTAAGAGCGCGGTCTCGCGAAATGAAGATATCCACTGGCATTTCCCGCCAACATGAAGCCCGCGCTCACCTGGCGATGGCTACACTCCTCCCCTCCCCTTCCTGGTCACGGAGGCACGGCATAACTTGCACTTGCTGGCCTGGTCCCTGGTGCCGAAGCCCTTGGATTCCTTCCATGCCTCCTTGTGTGCGATGCGTCTGGCTCCTTTTTAGCCGACTGGTCCTGTATCAAAATGCCAATATGTGCGGTATTTTAGAAGTCCTTCGGATCGGAAATTGGTGCATGTACAATTATTCATTCTAGATGTCGCTATACCCTATCTCGCTCGTTGATGTCCCTTGGCCTTGTAGGCTATTTTAAGACGTGGCATTTGACTCAAGACTAGGTTCTAGCGCACAACACAATCTTCAGCCACACAGATAAGATGGTTACCTGTCTCGTCCAGATAGCCTTCATTGTCACTTACACTTTCATGCATCACAATATCACGATTTCAGCTACTCGGTAAGATCAAATTCCATGGCACTCGGGGCAATGGCAAGTAAGTCTTTGACTTGATCGAGGAATGCCGAACCGAGCACTTCATATCAGAAAACATTTCGTTGGCAGTTGAGACCCCGGCGATGGATTGAAATGCACGCAGATAATTTCGCAAAGCATTATTCGACCTGTCTGATACTATACTAGCACAATTTCGGCATTTTGGAAATGTTCCCTTTTTATATTGAACAAGTCTATCCCTGATGCCGGCGTGCCCGAATTTCCATCCTTCTACGCCCCGTCGGAGCCTTATGACGCCGCCTCTTCACAAGAGACGTGTTTCGAAATTGAAAAGACAGCAGCTACCTTATTTCTATGACCAAGCCAGCATCTGATGCTTTACAGCTCCTCCAAGTATCCAAAACGGCGCATCGTCGTCATTCGTCTCGCTCTTCTTCCGACTGCTCAACTCGATAGATTCCGTCAAGAGCGCATTAATGTTATCCCATACTTCCTCCTTGAACATAAGCACCTCTTCGTTGCTGTAACGTCCTGTTCCCTGCGCTTAAGTCACCACTCCAACACCTTGACTCGAGTCTGAATACATTGGTGAAGTGGCTAATATACCAACTTTCCAGCAGGGCATCCATGACCGGAACACTGAGTCTCCTGTCCAAACGTACATTTGCGTCTACTGCATTGCCTGGAACACTTGGTGGAGAATCAGGTCCCCGGGCGGCACCACGAGGAGGTTGCAGATGTCCGACTTCGCCGCCCTTGCCCTCACCTCACACCACCTAGTGAAGGGCAACTCCTCTTGCGAAAGCTAAGAGGGACCTCTACGAACTCATCCAAAGCTGGCATTTCGCTCAACAAAGTTGGAACGCGGGTTGTCTATTCTCATTCGAAAAATGGAAAAGACTCCCACGAGGATTTTGCCCCGACCTATCTCGACATTTTAGAGAAGAAGGTCATCCCAATCGCAATCAAGGAGGTTGGGGTAGTTTTTCGGGGGTCTTGGAGCATCGAGCTCTTTACGATGGCTCTCCTGTTTTCTCAGGGCCGCGTCAGTCGGCTCCGCATTATTATTCTCGCTGGGGTCGACAAAATAAAGGGCCAGAATGCTCTGAATAACAGCATTAAATGTTTCAAACTGCGCATCGTTGAGAGTACCCGAGTTGTGTCTTTGCTGAATCTCGCGTCTCTTGCTGATCAAGGCATTTTTCATGGCCAACCAGTCGATGTCCACAGTGAAGCGATTGATGACGAAATTCTTTGGCTCAGGTATGATCTCATGAGAAGCACCATGTCGATCGCATCTCAGCTCAGCCCAGTAGAGGTAAGTTGGCCTGTCAATGATGCCAGATCTATCGCAAAGGACCTTGATGCGGTCCAGAAAAGGGGTTGAAGGGGCTTTATATTTCCTGTCCCAAATGTGCCACCATGTCACCTTGTCGAACTCGGCTCGGGCATTCTTCAAGGTGTACGATATTAGTTGTGAGTTCATCGCGGTCCACTTGGTGTACTCCTTTCGTTTTTCAAGGGCTTCTTCCTCCATTCCCTGATCGATGAAAACCTGAGTCAACCTGTTTTTTTCTTCCACAAGGAAGGCTTTCTCCAGGTGGCTAATCTGACTCATTGCTGGAACGGCCCAATCGGATAACTCATGAACGAACTCTTGGTGGCTGGTACTCGTTGCCTCGCCTTGTCTGTCAACTTCAGCAAGAGGAGGATCGGGAGCAGGTCGCGTAGTTTCGGCGTCCCGGAGCTTGTTTTTCATCTCGATCGCCTTTCGGAACGCAGCCCAGCCTGCTACAAGAAGCTCCTGGTCATCGTCTTTCTCGCCTTTCTGTAGAGATAGATTAGCTTTCTTCTAGAAAACGTCACCAATACTCTCAGTGTCTGGACTCATCGATCCAGAAGCTCGAAGTTTTTGGATCTCGTCGATGATCTCCTGAGCGGCATCCATGCGCTTTCGCTTTTGGCCGGCAAGAGAAGGAGCGTTTGTAATGGAAGCCATCGTTAGTATGTTAGCAGTGCTTTCCAAAATAGAAGTTACCGTTGTAATTTCGATCGAAGTAACAAAGTGCGTGCAAGTTGTCTGACAGTGTCGTTGCAGTGGCGCGTGATTGTGCTGAAGCTGGAAGAATCAGGACAAAATCTGGACAGATCGAAGACATTGTGCAAACCAGCTCACTCGGCCGGCAGGTACAGTCTATGAACTTAAGTACCTACCTACCTACCTACCTACCTACCTACCTACTTAAGTGCTGAGGTTGGTGAGATTGTACAATCATGGCTGTGAGGCTGTCCGCTTCAAGAGGAAGGCGCGACCAAGATGCGCCTGGCGCTGTCGGTGGGGCCAGCTGGTCTTCATTTATGCCCACGATTCCCTTCAGCTTCGATTTTCTAGCTAAGCCAACCTGTCCAGTCTGTGAGTGAGCACCCTCGATTCGAGTTGAAGTCAATTCATTTCTTTTCCGCTTCCTGCGTGCTGACATTCTTGCCAGTTCCGACAGCTAGCAGACGTAAGTAGTTCCACAATCCCTCGCGCCGACTTATTAGTGCTACCTGCCTCGGAAGATACCCAGTGGGGGCTGGCTAGGTAAGTAGAAAAGAAGAACGAATTTACTGACAGCTTTCAGACATCACACGTAGGTAGTTCTAATAGATTCGTTCTGTCGACGAAGCGCTAGGTATCACGCAGATATGATGTTGATTTCTACTAGATAAACCAACCAACCCAAGTAAGGAGCTACCTTGTCTCCCTGCTATCTCTTCAATCGGCTATGGTCATGAGCTCTCTAACGCTGACATTTTGTTCAATTAGACGTGACAACATGACCGTAGGTGGATTTTAAGCCCCCTCCAGCTCTGAAGCGCCTTCTTGGAATGGACTCCCCTTGCTACGCTAGCAATAAACACACGAATGCACTTAAACTAACATTTTGCTAGAGAAACAACAGCGCGAAGCCGCGTGACGGCAAGGTAGGCTCGGGAGTTTCAAATTTTAACTGTTTTTTTTCTGGCACTTACATGACGATAGCGAACCTTTTCGGGAGTATAACCAACCGAGACGCTCGAAATGTCGCTGAACAGAGAGGGTTGATAACATATGTAGGCGTCGAAGGCGAGCTCCTCCGGCTCCGCCCCCCCTCCCCCCCGGTAAGCTAGGAATTTCCATAATGAGTAATTCCCAATGCCATGTACTGATTTAGTGATACAGAACGAGGAAGGAGCCTCCGCGGCTCCGAAGGTAAGCAGCCAATCCCCCCACTTTCTTAATAAGATGCTCTGACCTCGTTGGGTTAGAAAAAAAGATCTCCAGTAAGTCATCAATCGAGCAATTGTCTGATGCGTCATTTGGATCTGATACCATCGAACCCAGCCAGGGACCAAGGCTGTAAGTATTCCATACTTTCACCAGTCTATCTGTGGCTAATGACTTGGTTCCTTAGGCCGCTCTTGAAAATGCCGCGGTACGAAGAGATTATTGTCGACAGCTTGACTCCACTAACAGACCGTAGCATTGGCGCGACCAGGCTCTTGTGAGATCCATAAGATCTGGTCTTTGGTGCCTGTATTGCTAACAAAGGGTGGTCGAAGATTTTCACAAAAGAGCTCGCCGTAAGTGCAATTAAGACTTTCCTAAAACAACGTTTTGTACTAAGAGCGCTGTTAGATTCTTCAAGCACAGAGAGGCGTATTAATCCAGTCTACCTTGATTATTTGAATATTTACTTACGTCAATATGTTGTGTAGCGAGCCTTCCAGAAAGCTGCTGTACGTGCCAATCAACTCCGTTTCATTTAATTTCAACTACTTACCATGTTACAGCGATGGGAACGAGAGGCAGAGGTAATCGCTGGTATGTGCCAAACTTGGGGAATACTAATAATCTTGTCGATAGGACCTGCCAGAGGAACTCGTGAGAAACCCCCGTTTAATTTTCAAATTCTTACATACTTAATATTCATGAAACTACGTAGGATTTCGAAAATGAGGTCACTGTAAGAGCAAGCTTATTCATGCCTGTGAGACATATCAGCTAACCTATTGGGACTTTTAGGCGTTGATTGACCAGGAGAAGGCTCGCATCGGGGCCGAGGGTGCTGACGTATGTTATCTTCATGAATTCGTCACCAATTCAGAAACTAATGCTGGATCCAAACCTGACTGTAGGACAAAAGAATGAGACTTATATGTCTCCTCCACTTTATGTATTTGTCTGATTAGGTACCTAATAGACAAAGTGTGCGTTAAGGTTTTTTTACC
>AFRD01000385.1:0-34221 GCA_000222875.2 Periglandula ipomoeae IasaF13
AGCGAATTCCTTCGCTGTCTATTATTGCCAAACGCATGAGGATCTTAAAGTCACATTATTACCTGTACTCCAGAGACTCGAAGCCTCTATACCCTTGGTATAACAACGTCCCGTCGATGCTTACAGAAACTTTTGTCCCTAAGCCCAGTTCATGCCATAGAAGATGATACAGAAAGAAGAAATAAAATATCCGAATTTCCCAGAGCCACAAAAAGCGTCAATTCCATATGTAGAAAATGCCCTACCCACGCCAAAATACCCCTCGAGCATATCGCGCCTATAGTACAAATGACAACCCCTTACGCGACTGATCCAGCAGCGCTGCTGGAATGACGCGCTCGCTTCCGGCCACTACCCGTAGCAGGGTGCATCTTGTCGTTTCTCTCGCGCTTCAACTTGTCGTCCAAAACGCGTGCTGTAAAGACATATTAGCAATTATTCCCCTCCACATGACCAAACTCAAAGCAACTTCGGAGGCAAACATACTCAAAACGTCGTAACCAAATTGAGGATACTCCAAGCACAAGCTCTTGAACTCGTCTTCCGCCTCTGCCCGCAAGGTATGCGACCTCGTAGCCCAGAAGCTCGCGATCGGCGCACGCACTTTGGTGTCGTCGTTGGTGGTATGCGCATAGACGTATCTGGCGTATTCGATCTCGCCTCTTGCCGTAGAATCGATGCAGTGGATTTTGGAAGAGGAGAGCTTCTTGAGGTCGGGGACGCCGTATTTCTCGGCGAGGGTGTACACGCGCGCGTGGCGGAGGAGGTGCACGCCTGTGTCGTCGATGTCTGGCATGTCGGGATCCTTTTCCAGGACCCGTTGGCCGGGGATTTTGCGCGGGAAGTATTCGTTCGTATAGAGGTATTCGAGGAAGGAGCCTACTGCTGTGGCGTCCTCTGTGAGGAGTTCGATCTGGCGTGGCTACATGGATGGCGAGATATGTTAGCTTCTTTTTAACTTCATGCTTTATTCTATCGGCGACATATATCGCTACTTCGATTGGTATTTTTGAATTCCCTCGGGGAGGATGGGGTACGTACGCTTCCATCGTCCACGAATTGGCGACAAACTTCCGCAAAGTAGGGACTCTTCTCCAGCAAGCCCTGATGCGCCGTCAACAGGCTCTGCGTATCGTCTTGTCCAACAACAAGCGTGACCACAGGCGAGCTGAGGTATGTCAAGAATGTGATGCGCGCAGGTTCCGTGGCCTCGCCTTCGCCCTTCTTGGCGGTTGCATCGTCGGCCTCCGGTGCGCGGCTAACATCTGCTTCTTCGGTCGTCATCTCGACATCACCCGCGGCGCCTTGCTGCGTGGACGCATCGTCGGGGGTGAGGTCAATCTCGTCGGTAGGCATGGTGCGAGTTGAAAAGCGAGTGGCGATGCCAATTGAATTGGTTCTGGTGACAAGACGTCCGATTGGGTAGTTTCGTTGGGATTTGTTTTGGCGGTTTGGTGACAAGCTGGCTGGGAGCTGTTGGCAGGTGGCTGGTACCTGGTAGCTCTGCGGACGGTTGCCGGCTGGCTGGATCCGTTAATTGCCTGATTCGGCGGGGATTGAGTGGTTCCCCACGTGATTGTCTGGTGTTGTTTGTAAGTGCAGGGACAATAGCATTGTGAAGAGGGACATGCAGGTTCTTGTTTCAGAGGTTAAAAGTGAAGTTAAATTCATTATTGAGGCCGGTTGAATAATGAATATTGTCTCAAAGAATGTCGATTGCGATGGTTGGGTGATCAAGAAGTGAGATGACCATATGTAACATGCTTGGCCAGGATTGAAGTCCCCCCGGTTGGAGTGCTCCGCAGTGCGTTATCGCAGAGCCTCAGAATCCATCTCTTTCAATCCAATTTTGTCTGTGAAGAAGAACGTTTACAGAAGAAAATTGGGGCGTAGTGAGAGTATAATAGCGACAGCATGCTTCAGTGCTCAAAGGGGTGTAAAAATCCGAAGCGAAGAGCCACTCTAGGCATGAAAAAAAAAAAAAGTGAGTCGACAGTCAGGTCCCAGCTTATCGTTCGATGCCCTCATGCATCGCCCTGAGTGAGCCCCTGAGTGAGCGAAGTGGATTGTGCCTGGAGCACACCTTGATTTACGTGCAGATTTTGTGCAGCGACACAGCGGACCGTCGAACGCCACTGCCCCCTTCGTGATGAAGCGTATTCCGAGCCATCCCCTTGGGCGATCCTTCGCAAAATGAGAAGTGGACGCTCATTCGCACGTTCGTGCATCATATTACGTCTCGAAAACCACCTGGCCAGAAGATGCGCTGAGGAAGCACCCAACCACTCGAGCGGGGAAACGTGTTGATCAACCTTCCTCGAGCACTGCTGCTATCGCCGACAGCTACCGACTGTAGAAGCAAATACGAGGCAGATCAACCTATTTCGATGCTACGATGGTTGGAACCATACCTGATTGGCCGTCGTGGTGAGGATTCGGCAGGAAAGGGCTGCCATCGACTGTGAGCTGGCAAAGGAGAAAAAAGATGGACCAACAAATGCAGATCGACCAGCGCTCTAACATGCGACCATGGCTGCGCTAGAAATGGTTCCTGTCGGGTTCACCGTCGAACACACCTTTGTCTCTTCTAATGCAATTGCAGAACCCCACACCCACATGGCTCGACGAAGAGGAATCGAAAAAGCTTGTGTGGTCTTGACTGAGCATCAAATTGGATTAGACGCTGCAGGTTATTTGTATGTGGCTTGACCATCCCTGGAGCTACCCAAGTGACGTCGGGACTTTCGCGGCGGCATGGGAATCGAGGAGGGAACGTTACTCGGCTCCCTGTTAGTTCGCTATGGGCAGACGGATGCTTCCGCTATCATTCAAGCTTCAGGCTGACAATGATTAGTGATGCTGATAGCGATTGAAATGGGGAGTAGGACAAGTCATGATGCTGCAGAGCGCGCGCGGAGAAATGGAAATGAACAAAAAGAAACTACGGAAGCACCCAGCATGGCGATTGCCGTTCTTGTCCAAATAAAGACAGCTTTGTGAATGCAGACGAGCTCCACCGCATTTCCATCGAAATTGATCAACTAGTCTTTCCGTCACCTTTCCCGATTGGGCCACAAAGCCGACATCCAGGCAATATTTTGGGCTCCGCGCGATCATCATGGTGCATGATCTACCACCTTTTCGCTTTCTCGGGCTGGAGGGCCTCATCAAACTTGCTTTCTTTTGACTTGGAATGGGGGGTGGAGGGGCTTTGAGGCTTCGGTGAGGCTATGCGACCTTTACGGCACCTCGAATATATATTGCGGTCGTCCGGCCCCCCACACCGATGCTCCGGTTTGGCCTTCCCTTGTAAAAGAATCAGTCGCTTCCTCTACTTGGCTATCACTTTCGCTTAGTAACTTGAAATCATGAAGTATTTCGTTGTTTCGGGCCTCATGGCTCTGCCCTTTGTGACGGCCGATGACCCTTGTGTCAGCCTCACGTCTGCCTTTCCGGCTTGTCCTGTAAGTTCCTCCACGAAAATGATGTTGTTATCTGATTCAAAGAGACTTACTCTTGATATCATAGTTTGCTTGCGTATCTTCCGCGGCCAGCGCTGTGGGCTGTACCAATACCGCAGACCTCAGCTGTAAGCATCTCACTGGCCATCTCTACCAAATGCACGACAAAATGACTAGGTGAAGGGCAGCATTCGAACTCACACTGATGCACGTAATCTAGGCAATTGTATCCCTGCAAGCTCCTCTTCTATTATAAATCTCGCCCTTGGATGTGCCGCGAAATGTGCCGCGAGTGACCTTGGCCCAGCCATCTCTGCCGGATCTGCGCTGTGTGCCTGTGAAGCAACTCGGACGAAGGAGCCTACAAGCACGAAACAGTCTGCTACAACCACACCAACGGAGGCTCCCACTTCAACTCCTACTGGACCACCGACTTCAACTTCTGGAACAGGTACCAAGACTGGGACGACGGGCACCGGAACAAATACAGGCACCACTGGAACGGGCACAGGCACAGGAACGACTACTCAGCCTACGATCACCACTGGCCCAACCTGCGTTCCCTCAAACCCTTGTGATGCCGTCAAAAGCAAGGTGCCCAAATGTGCTAGCTCTTGTATTGGCTCTGCAGCCCAGGCTGTTGGCTGCAACACGGACAATTTGTCATGTCAGGTAAGTCGGCATGAACGACTTCTTCCCAACTGCTCTCGATGACACAATCCTAACGATTGCGAACGCAGTGCGCTTCTTCTGCCGCCATCCAGCAGTCAGCCTTTGGATGTGTATCATCCGCCTGTGGACTACAAACTGGCGCTGAGGTCCTACAATCTGTTTCTGCAGTTTGCAGCTGCGTCACGGCTAGTCCCACAACGCCTTGCTCTGGCGGCACCGGCACAACAACTCCGCCAGGATCATCTTCTTCTGCGGAAGCAGCTCGTCTTCATCTGCCCCTGGCACCGTGACGTCTGGTTGTCCACCTGCAAGTCAGCCAGACTGTGGCGCCGTCGCCTCTACCGCCGTTCCATCATGCGCTCAGCAATGCTTCTCGTCAGCAGCACCAAGCGTCGGATGTAAAGTCACCGACTTCAGGTGTCAATGCCAACCTGCAGCCCAGTCCAGCTTATCGATTGCCCTTCTTCCATGCGTCCAGAAAAACTGCCCAACTACTTCTCTCCAGGCAATCATCGACGGGGCAAGCTCATTGTGTGCTTGCGCAGCGGCACCACCGGCCGGAGGATCTGGCAACTGCACTGCCACGCTAACGGGAACTCCAACCGGTACGGCCTCTATTCCAGGAGGCGAGACGACGATTCCTACATGCGATCACGGCTGTGGTGAGCCAACAGGTACACAACCTACTGGTGGTCAACCAACTGGCGGCGGTCAACAGCCCACTGGCAACCCAACTGGGGGAGAAACAACAACCGGAGAGGGTCAGCCGCCTGCTCCTACTTCGACACCTCCATCTATCACTGCCGGTGCAGCTACTTATGAAGTATCGCTTGTCGCGAGTGTATTTGGTGTCTTCTGGCTTGCTGCTATTGCACTGTAAATTTGAGAGATTGGAAACGTGTCTCTGATGGAACCTATTTTCATAACGAAAATTGGATGTGTTTCATGTTATTGACTCTTCTTACTGTCACTTTGTTCTCAAAATACCACTAGCTCGATAGTTTCTTTGATAATCGCGATTCCCCAACAGAATTACATTCGTGTCTTGATCAGAACATTGGCTCGAAGAGAATATACTCCCCCGCTGTTTTGCAATATGTGTATATGTGTAATTGCTTCTAGCGCATGTGGTGATAGCCATTCAATGCATCTTAGTCAAGGAATGGCCGCTTGCGGACGTCGAATATGGTATACAACTGTCATTGGAGTGCGTGACGAAAAGTCGACTTATCTGATGCTTGGAACAGTCCCGCCAGGGCGAGTCACACCCAATGAATGCTCCTTTGTGGTAAGCGCAAAGATAGCCTTACGTATCTAAACGTCGGTCTCAACCAATAGCATGGGCGTTGCCTCAATCATGAATTTTCGTGTGTTACTATTTGTTATCAACCCAGCGCAAGTCAACAGCTTAAGTTTTCGGCCTCACGAAAAACTCGGGACCGAAGCCTTCTAAAGCCATGGTGGCGGTGAACCCGACATGCGCTGCAATTACCGCTTGTGGCGGGAAAGAGACAGTCGCCACAGTTTGCAAGTGAAACCGTCTCTGTTCCGTAAGCACTAGCCTTGGGTGTTAACACAGCTCCATTGGCTGTGTTAGAGTAGTGAAGTGTACGAAAAGCATCGGTTTACGAGTTATACGACTGGATCGACCTGGCACTGGGTGATATTATCCCTGCGCTGTTCATTGCTTGTATTGAATCTAGCGCGCGGTGTTACATGGGCGGCCTTGAAAACAGAACTGTTTCAATCGACAACCTCCCCTACCTACGAAGACGCCGTCAAAGACAGCATTGAAACGAGGAAGCTGCTAACACTTGCGCGCTTTTGCATCTGATTCATTGAATGAGCCCATTGTGTTGCGCAGGGGTAAAAGGCCCTTGCAACAATTGATTCAGACAAGAAGAGACCACTTGGTTGACTGGAAAATGCGTTGAAGACAAATTAAACTGTGGCATTTTGAGGTATATTGTCGCTGTTCAAATTGATTCACCCTCGGCTTATCGTCCCGAATCCATCAACCTCTCAAAAATTTACCAGAAACTTCAAATTACATGAGCCAATTGCGGTGAATCTAGCCACCAAATAGGCAGCAGTTGCGGCATTCGGTGCAGGCATAAGTTCCGCATGATGCCGGTGGTTGATTTGCCTTTATCAATCTCGCGATCAGTTTCGTCTGCCCTAGACACCTCTGCAATGTGAATTATCACTTACACAGTCGCATGGACAAGCTCGCTCGTTGAGAGAAGCCGATCCTGGTATAGTGCTGGCAAAGGTTGCGCCAGCGAAAGCAAGGAGCACAACACTGAGTACGAAACGCATCTTGGGCTTTGCAACAAATGCTCGAAGTATTTGAAAGGACGACTTCTGTTACTCAATGAAAGGATTGTATGGATGCGGATGTAGCAGAATCGTGCCCATATCAAGGGAGTGCCTTTTATTTATACTTCTGCGTATCTGAGACTCGTAGGTTCAACTTACATCTATGAGGGCCGGCGCGGGGTAAAAGACTCAAGTATTAGATGCCGCTGACATGTTAAATACGATGATGTTGATCTTTTACTATATGGAGGACTAACCATTTTTCCAAAGACCAATAAGTGTCACTAAAATTTTCAGCTGCTTATCCCCCAAGGTAAGTTGCGGCATCCAAGCCGCGCGGTTAGGGCTGAGGAACAAGACGTGCATGAGTGTGGATTGCGACACAGTCACGGATTGTCGGGCAGCACAGGAGGACGAAGATGCGGCTTGACGTCCTTGCATCATAAACACCTGAAACATCTCCCGAAAGGCTGACGAGTTCTGCAACAAACAATTCCATGGCGCCGTTTGCCTTTTGTGACTGATTGCACGACTCGCGGTGCAAGAAGCAATGCCTACAATAACTGCTGCCCCTCCCGTGTTCTTTCACTAAAGATGCAGGCATCCTTGCAATATGGCGCCTCGACAATTATAGCTCTCTGGGCGCAATGTTACTGAGAGAAGAGAATCAATTGACCTGGAAATATAAATAATAGAAGTCGCATCATTTCGACCTTTAGCCTGGCAATATTCACGTGCGGTCAAACAAGACATGAAGCGCGAATGATCCGCAGGATACAACACAACTCAAACTTATAAACGTACTCGGAACTCTGCACCATATATGGCCCCAGGTGCGCGCAGTAACAGGACCAAGATAAGACAATTCGAATGCTCGGAGGATGAATCCAACCATCCTCGTTATGTTTGCTGCTGTCGCAAGAACATGGGAGATTAATCTCCATCACGAGAGAAATTGTGAGGGAGGGGGGGAATGGACCAAAGGAGACGGGGATGGGCATTGCCTTCTGATTCAACTTGCCTCGGTCAGGATTTTTTCGCGCAGACACGATGCGGTGCTAGAGTTGTACAAGGCTGGAGATTGCGATGGTGTCCCCGATCATGTTTTATCTGCTATGGTCTGTTTCGACTTTGATATGATCCCGGAATTGAGAATGATGAAAATCCGAGAGTTTTGAAGACAAATGCAACGATCATGGTATGCAGTGTGTATACATCATAAGTTGAAGAGAGACACATATTTGCATTGAGGACTAGGACGACGACAGGCGCAAGCGACACCAACAGGACCAATTGTATCTCCTAGACAGCACAAGTGTCACACCCTGATGGGAAATGCAAATATAAATCCAGACGCACTTGGAATCACACATTCTGGGCTTCATCAACAATTTCAATCTCTATTGTATTGTGGATCCAACTGGTCTGTGATCGCGATGTTGACGATGCCGATAAAGAGGAAAAGACGCCGCTTGTTAATTGACGTTGTGTGGTCTAATTAATTCTCTTGTAGCGCCGAAAAATGGTATCAATTGAATGCCTTGTACAGTGCTACTACAGACGCATGGACTCTAGGGTAAAACACGTCGCGTGGAAAACATCTAAACAAGAAACTCCTTCGGCCTCCCCTTTTTGCGATCCCCATTCAAACGCACCTCTACGTGTCTTCCATAGATGTGATTCCACATACCTCACTCGACTTCTTTAACGACTAGCCTGTCTTTCTAGAAGAAGCAGCAGATGTTGTGGAAGAGCTGCTGGCCCTTGTCGTAAGGACAGCTGCCTGCAAGAATGTATTCGCTAGCATCTTGACAAGAAAATAAAAATCGCCGAAGGGAACAAGAGAGGTTGGGGACGGTAGGAGAGCTGAAGGATAACGAGTCTGGAAGCGAATTGCCCAAAGAGCTGGTGGAAGGCGGAGCATATGGGGAAAACCCAATATCAATGCCAGCGCAACGAAAACATGACAACTTGGGAACGAAGCTGGAACACAGCAATCCATTGAGTTGAGACCGTGAGCTATTGCCTCCTAAGTCTTGAATAATCCTGCTGATTCTCAAAATCCTCGTCAACGAACTCTTGGCTCCATTCCGGGCGGAAACCTCTGGATAAGTAAAGTAGCAACTATAACTTCACAGTCCTCGTACAGCTGAAAAGGGTCTCGGCCTTTTATAACACCGAAAAAAAAACGCCATTTGTTCACATTCAACGGACAAGCGATGTGACCATGGCAGAATCTAGTAAAAAACGCAGGGCTCAGAGTCGTGGAGAAGATCAACGAAGAATGGACAGATTCTCGGCTCAAGAGACAGGGATGGCGCGTTCGAGCAAACAATAAGGGTCCAAACCTATTCACATAGGCTGACAGGGTCATCGGCTAGCCAGGACGGCCAAGCCAGGTTGGGTCAGGCGCATGTATTAATTTATGCGGGGGTTCCCGCAGAAGCTGACGGCTGTTGCGGAAGCTAGTGGCGGGTTGGGGAGGGAACTAGCGCCTGGGTTGTGCCTATTTGGCTGTGTGATATTGGATCGTAGCTGGCGGGTATGCCATGTAACTGGCTATAGGTAGTTGCTGAGTGCAATACAAACAGGTCCAGATCCAGGTTCACGCAAGTGGCGCAGGATCTTAACAATGTGTCAGGCCACCTAAAGGGAGGGCCAGCGAGCCCGGCACATCTGTTCTTTAAGCTTGATATCCTAGGAACAGGCCCCTACATTAAATGATTACAAACACAACTCTCGTCATCAAGCATTCAAATATAAACAAGCGACTAATGAAGTAGCATAGAGAACCATAAGAAAGCAAAGCACGTGGTTTCAGTATTTAATAGAGTTAATTATAAGCTTGAATTTAGAGAGAAATATATTATATTTGAGTGATCGGGTATTATATAAGCCTGTTAAAACAGCTTAAGACTTCTGCACCTCTAAGTACTGAGCTTATATATCTTTCTTGCGGTGGAGTTCATGTGAAAGAAATGCAGCGCAGCAAGATACACAGGAAGCCTAGTAGTTGGAAAGTCAAATTTGGGACAGCTTAGTACTTCTTCAAGAAATTGTGACTTCTTTGGTGCTAATTTTGCCAGTGCTTCGGTAAGAAGTCATATTTAAAAGGACAAAGACTGCATTTGAATCCTAAAAGATTTCTATCTAGTAGGGCTTCTCCTAACCTAGCTCTAACTCCAGTATGAAAACGGAAAATAATATAATTGTTTTCATCATAGAAACAGGTAGCAATAATCGTTATATGTGGCGTTGGTATCATGCCTCAATGAGAGCTAGATGCTTGCATACTGCTATCATACATGTTTGCAGCGAGGACTACCACAATGACAGACGCAAGAGAGAGATCCATACCCGGCGCAAGATCGACTATCCACTCGACTTGTTTCCCTGGCAAGTATACCGACAATTTTTCGGTTCGCTTAGCAGTCATAATGACTTTATCGCCAAGATATACATTGGTGCGCTGCTTCCAGATATCCTGTCCGATAACCTGCAACACCACTTCCTCACCATCGGCAGCTGCATTCTTGACTTGAACGTCCAATTTGTCCTTGAGCGCGCTGAAACGTGGCTTGATGCACGCAATTGGCGTGCTATTGCCGCCCGGCAGCTCGACGGACCATGTGACGCCCAATGCGCGGTGGTAGACATCAAAGAGTGGAAGGCCGGAGGCATCGTGTAAAACACGCCTCTCCTCCAATAATCCGTACTTGCCTTCGACGTACATTACAGGCTTGGGCTGCGCTTTCTCTGTGGGGCTTTCCTTGCAATTGGAAAGCGAGCCCGTAGCATCATCCTCGTTCGGACAGAACACAGTCAACTTTCGGCTGGATAAGCCTTTTCCGTGCTGTTGGACACGGAAAGTGGTGTAATTGTCCACAATTTGCTCCGTTCGGAGAGCGATTGGTTGTTTCAAAGGCGTGAGTTCTGGGAACATGATGCCTTGTGAAGGAACGACAGACTTGATAAAGACAATGCGATTAGCATGAATGAGTGATCATTATATTTCATTATATCCTTTCAAAGTGATATAGAACAGGAGGTGTCAAATGACTGAGATTCCGTGACGTCTTTCCCTTGAGTTGACAAAGGCCATGTAGTTGATACTCATGAATTTATCCACACATGTGGTTTAGTGTGACACCATATCCTGACATCTCGGAGGCTGAGCATGAGCCGTAAAGCAACAACACGTGGATCAGTTTTCCATTTTTATCATTCCAGTTTAGTTTCTTTGTAACTTGGCGCCGATCGCATTGCTCTACGGTGGGCTAGTTAGTTAATGCTGACTTACTGTTCGGGACTTCCTACAGGTGGAGTTGCTAGAGGCCGAGTTCCGCGCAACTTTCGCCACGGCTTTGAGTACCTCGCATAAGCCCAATAAATCGCCATACTCCCACAGGAACCACCTGGCAATCACCGACGCAAGTTCCTCGATTGAATTCGCCAATCCAGTAAGAGGCAGTTTTGCCACAGTGTATGAGCATGGCGCCATCAGTAAGACGTGTAGCGCAGGAAATCCTCTCCTCGCTCAGGCTGATATCGCTCATCTTCATGGTATGGAAAGCCCTGAGTTGGTTCAGCAATAGTCCTACCCCTCTAGTTGTGGTGACATCCGAATCGATGGAGCCCGGGTTCCAGCGCGGGGACGTGCTCTTTCTTTGGAACCACCAGAGCCACGTGGGAGCCGGAGACATTGCTGTGCTCTCATTTCCAACTCGCCAGCTTCCGATGGTTAGCGATTCCCTCTCTAACATATAACACATCTCGTTTGAAGCTGACATATGTTCAATGGCAGGTTCATCGGGTGGTGGTTCATCGGGTGGTTCAGACATATTACCTTCCTGGCGGTGAAGACGGCGCGGCAGATGATTTGATGTAAGCCTCGCATTGCTTCGGAATTTGACTCTAATTGATTTGCTGATAATTATGCCACAGTCAATACATTTTGACCAAGGGAGACAACAATGAAGCAAACGATGCTCATATGTACCCTGGCGACCGCGGCCTAGCATCTCGTAAAAATGTTATTGGGCTCGTGAGAGGCGTGGCACCGTTCGTCGGGTTACCTGTGATCAAGATAAATGAGTTGCTCTCAAGGCCTACAAGATATGTTCTTTGATACATTATGAATTTGATCGCGGTACAATTATGCTACAACTAAGTTCATCTACACCTCAAAAGCTATGTAACAGCGTCATAAATTTTAGGATACTGCCACTTTGGAACGCTCCAAAAGAGGAAAAGAAAAACCCACGCAAACCCAAGGCACTTGCGCCTAAATTGCTTGTCTAAAGCAGAGATTCTCCGGAAAGGGGAAACATCGAACGAAGCAGCTGACTGCGACAGCCTTGAGCTGACGAAGCTCTCCCCTGCGCATGCCACAAAGTTCAGGGCGAACCACCAAATGTCTAGCGGCCAACAGCGATTCCCCAACTGCCATGCTGTCGCTGCATGCGCCAGACCCGAGAGAGAAAAAATGGAACCGGCGATGGTCAATTTAAACGGGATTGATCCAGGACGAAGACCAAGACATCGCTCTGCGAGTACCTTGCCGAAGTTGCCGTACGGTATCACCGCCAAGCGATGCCAAAATTGCCCCCAGAACCCGCGAAGACTGTGGACTTTGCGTATATCACCGTAGATTGGGGGCCATTCCTCTGTTTCGTTGATACGGAGTACCACGACAAAGAGTACAGACAAAGCAGAGTGAGCACCGTCGACCAAGACATATGCGCCAGCTGCCCAATATACCGACAATATGGTGCGTATATACGTTTCGCGTATGGTGATGGGGTGCTTCTGGGACAAGATTCGACGGAAGAAAGTCTGCCGAGTTCTACCAAAGTCTTCGGCGTAGAGTGGCACAAACGGCCCGGGAAGAAAAAACTGCTGTACGTGGTGGCTTGAAATCCAATAGAAAAGAAGTTTGATCAGACGGTGTGTTGCAAAAGCAGAGAGCGATTGGATCTCGCGAATTGCCGGGCGGGTGCAATTTTCTGCTCTCGAAGTGAAGAGCAGACGTGGGTTGTTCCACGTTATCCAGAACTTCCGCCACCATGGCTGCTTGTCGAACGTTCCCTCGGCCCCCACCGAGAATGTTTGGACTTCAAGGAAGAGAATTGACAGGCAATGGCAAGTCCAGTTGCACATGAGAAGTCCCCAGAGACTGTCAATCCCGTTTCTTGGCCAGTAAACTGACCCAGCGAAAGCGACGTAGTCGCTGAGTAGCAGAGGGGCGAGCCATAACCATCGGCGGTGATGGTACTTCAGAGCTAATGAATATATTGCCATGGAAATAAGGAGGGCAAGGAGCGGGATCGCTGGCTTCTGCCAGTCAGGCAAGGCAGAAATGAGCATCGTGTAGTATCGGCCTTGCTCGCAAGTTCTCAGTCAACGCTGCGAAGCGGTCGATTGAGAAACAACTTTCTTCAAGAAGACAGGAAATTGTTTCCCTCATGGCTATTCACCAGGGAAAGTGATTCAAGTCCAAAATGCGGAGTTATGCTAATGTAACGACAGCCACGAGCAGGCAGCGATTTATCGCGGGCAAGGATTACTGAAACTAAACACCCGATTCTGTAGGAAGCTGCAGTTACGGTTAGTGATCGTCATGGATAAATAAAGAATAAAAAGTAAAGGATACGGGTATATGCCTCGAGGATGAAGGATAAAGCAAATGGCGCCGAAGACGGTGAAGATAATCACTTTTGGAGTTGGCTAAAGTACCGATTCTCGTCTTGTTGTGATATCATATTGGAGCCTTCAAACATGAAGGATCAGATAGTAAGCGCTAAAAGGGGCTTGCATAATCTCTTTGAAACTTGACTGCCCTAACGATCCTATTGTCACTGCCACACTATGTCTAAGTCTTCAACCAAGGTCTGGATGAATGGTTTCTCCAGAGCTATGGATGATCATCTTGAAACCCAATTGCACCAATAGGCTTTTCTTGAACTTGACATCATATCTGAGTAATTCAAAAGAGGAGGATGAAGGAATAAGCCATAGAAATGCGAACGAATGCCGGAGTTGACCCAGAGTGGCAAACGGACGATGTTTTTAATTATGTCTTCATCAACGATGAGGCAAAACTTACAGAACGGACATAGAAACGTTTACCTAGTTTGCAAGTTGAACTATCAACGAATCTCACGTAACCTTCTGTAACTATAGCGTCAACTCCAGTCCCGTGAATTGGTTATAAAAGACTCCCCTTCCCCGATCAAACTGAGTCGAGTTCCTCATCAAATCCAATCCATTCAACCATCTACCGCCGACAAAACTTTCTTCCCAACTTTAAAGAAAACAATCAATTATCAGTCGTCAAAATAGTCTCTACTAAGAACATCATCATTTCTCTTGCCGCCGCCGTTGGCATGCTCCAGATGTGCCCGGCACCGCCAGCCGTCGGCGGAGGAGCAAGCCTTTGCGCCAGGTACTGCCCCGGACCTAAGCGCGGGATCTACGCCCGTGATCTGCCACCCAGTGTCTCTCAGGAGTCCATTCAGCAGTGTCAGTCGCAGATCAACGACCAGAAGAACAAGGGTGTGTCCGTTCAGATTAACGACGTGAACCAAGACAGTGAGTGTTTCAGATCGACTATTGTACTATAAGCTAGAACTTGAAGAGATGCTAACCTATCATGTAGCCGTCAACGTGGCCAATGTTCCCCCGGCTTGCATGAACCTTGCAACTGTCTTGACCGGCAACCCCGCTGGGGCCGGCGGTCCAGTTTCCATCCCCATGGGTAGCGCCAGCCTTCAGTACACCAAGTTGTCCGGAAATGATCGCCAGGCTCTGGCCAAAGCCCTGGGTGCTTAGGTTTAATCACCGTCTGAGAACAGAGCGGGGTTCCGAGATTTAAGGGAAGATAGATGCGGTCCAGTGGCTCTGCGAGTCAAGTCATGTTCCTGACCGCAGGTCGACTCTAAACTCGGTCCATTATTGAGATTAGATCTATAGATGTATAAACGTTCACTAGATTTGTTATTTTCATGAGCTTAGATTTGTATTTATATCACACCCTCGTTAGATTCAGTACATTGTCGAAGCTATATTTATCTGCGTATAAAACCTTTCTCTACATATGCATAAATTGTGATAAAACTCAAAACTCTGTTAGGTTCAGCAATTGCACAGGTAGAGCAGGAGAATAGATCAAGAAGGTCACGTTGTATGAGCTAGACAGTAGGTGCCAGTACAACGGCCTTTATCCTTGCCTCCCTCTCTAGATTCTATCCCTTAGAGCCCTTCTTATACCTAATTTGCCCCTTCGTTTCCCTCTCCTCATAATAAACTTGTCCTTTGATCACGAGACCTCTGATGTGTCCACTCGTAGCTGAAGGACGTGACACCCTCACATGCATTGAGTCGACATGAACTAAGAACGGAAAGCCAGAAGCACGGTAGTTTCACAACGAAAACTCCGAAATGTTGAATACTCCACTTGATGAGACATGTGAAATAAAATCTCGACCCAATTAACGATAGTATTAGATGCTTACTCTGCCAAAAAAAAAACATTTATATGCCAAAAATGTTGCAAGTATTTAGTAAGCAAATTATCTTTTAGAATCACATTCAATCCGCCGGTCTCTGCTATGCCTCGAAACGGTAGCAACGGTATATTATCCTCGTGACTGTAACAAGATGTCCGAAAGAAGCTGTCAGTTGAGGTCGGCCTGGAAGTTTTAGAAACTTGGTAAGCTAGGATATGTAACAGAAGAAGAAAACGGAGGGTTAAAACGGGCGATTCAAGGCCAATCGTTGCTTGACATCTGGAGCTAGGAAGCTACCCATTACCGGATGGTAGGTGATTTTCTTGCTGCTTCAAGTAATGTACTATGACGAAACCGTCGATTACGTATCGGAATTGAGCCGGGCTCTAACGTTGATACTGAAATGTACAGAATAGATCTTCAGATTTCATCGCCAATGTTTATTAGCATCTATTTTGTCATACATTTATTTATAGAAGTGTATTGTAATAAAAGCATGGGCTGTGCTGAATGTATGCGACGTCCGAATTCCTAAAATTGTCAATTCTGGTTCATTGAGAGCTGCCTACTAAACTCTTAGTAGCTCTAGCGTCTGATGCACTATGCACCGATGAAGGTCGCAGAGGGCCACATTAACTCCCGGCAACTCTAAGTCCCCTGTTCCTCCGCTGCAGCCTGGCAAGCAACACAAAAATATAGAGGATGACTCAGAGATTGGGATACTAGGCTGTGGTGACAAAGAAGAGGAACGCGACTACCGAGCTTGAACCTGGATAGAGTGACGAGTGGTGATGACGCCATGCTAGAACCACACAAGAACGCCTCAATTCTTCAATTAACCGTCGGTACCGAGCGGGAGATTCGGCCCCGGCCCATGGGTTGATTGTGTCGATTGCGCCAGGACATCACAATAGAATTTGTTGCTCGTTCCTCCCAGCACGTAGAACTGCCTCACGACCCTGATAGGAATAGATGCAAGGAAATTATGATGGTAAAGGATATGCATTTACTCAGCATACACTAGCCTTATCTGGCTACAAAAGGCGATTGAACTAGATCAACCCAACCTCGACCGATTTGGAAACGCCACACACATTAGTGACCTAAATGCGCGCAATGACCGGGAAAGCGCCCCTTGGCGAGAGGTCATCGCGAAGAAAATCGCTTACACCTAGTAAAAAATGGCCAATGAAGTGTAACGAGCAGGCGAGGATGCATATGTGATGCTACAGCGCTAATAGGCACTAGATAGCAACCCTGACTTATGAGTTTGGCGCCGTTGTAATTCAGTTTCGAGGAGAACTTGCACTGGGTCTAGGTGAGCTTGCTATGAGCACCCCTCGTGGCAGATTGACTTGTCTACGTCACATTGGGGTCCAAAGGCCCCTTTCAACTCATTTCACTGTTGCAATGGAGGAACCACGTTCACCGTCCCCTTGCCGCAACCCATGTCAAATGTCATGATCCGGCAATTTATAGTGGCGGAACGACATTGACATCCCACAGTTCCATGCTTGTTACGACCAATTCACTCGTCTCATGTGAATGACCGAATGATCGCACACGTCTTCATGAACCGCTGATAGATTGCTCACTGACAAAGCTGTCGGGTTCGTTAAAGATATATATCCAGCAACTATGTACAATTTCCACAACAATAGGTGATCGCGGGTACTCGGGCCGACCGCCTCTCATCACCACCGCAATGAACGTGTCTTAAGATGAAGCCCCGTTAAAGCGCGGGAGCACAGGATCTGGGGCGACGCTTACGCCACCGGAACTTAGTATTGACCGACAGTTAAATGGATGGCGCATGTTTCCATGGACTCGTTAGCCACGCAGGAATCCTCGGAAGCCGGGGATGTCGGGCCCAATCAGCACATGGATCTTGATCATAAACCAGATTCGAAGAGCGCAGATCGAGCGTCATCCATGCCAGCTCATACGCAGGCCTCCGAAAGTCAACGGTCTCTGGCACTGACTCCTCGACCCACTGGAACTGCAGCCTGTTGCCCCAACTGATAACTGGAACCATGCCTACATCCCATGAGAAACGTTGTCTGCAACTAGCGTCGAGTTCTAGCGCACCAATCCAAATTGGCCACGCCCAATGCTCAAAAGTTCCGTGTCCGTGTGTGCAGCCCTGCCACGCTCCGTTGGTACATAGCCATGACTATCAAGTCCTACGGCTCGGCGATCCTCCGTCATCTGTGGAGTAGCAAAGGGGGACACTGCCGTCCCTTCGGTAACTACCGAGGGGCAGTCACAGTGCTGCACCGCTTAATGTACTTACCGGGTTTTTAAGCTGTGCTGACAGGGCACGTTGGCAAAGAGACCGTGTGTTAGGGACTAATCGCGGCGCTCATCATTTAGCCAAAGCCTAAAAGTGTGTTGTCTTTCCTTCTTCAGCCCTAGGAGGGAGATTGAGGCTTATGCGTCGATCCTTCTCAGGACGGGTGTAGGTCCTACCTGTAGCGACTGCGCTGTCAGCAACAAGGTCCACTTACTATTTTGGTGACTAGCTAGCACGGTATGTATATATCTCTTTTGCCAACTTGTTTAGCCCCAAGGGTACTTGGCCCAAGTATTGGTTTTGGGGGCTATCACATCACGTTTGTCTCAGCCTTTTGGAGGATCGGTGACGCTCATACATCAACTACCACCTTCGAAACTTTATATACCCCTTGTGCATTTCCTTTGTCGTCATTACACCCATCTGGTATTGCTCAATGTTCATGCAACAGCACCGTTGATATGGACTCAACATCATCAAACACAGGGAATGCAAGCTCAGGCCTTGGTACGTGACTGATTCACTGTGTTCATCTTGTATAGGAAGCCATGATGCTGACTTCCAAGACAGCTTGCATAATTTGCCGGTCCCGCAAAGTAAGCCATATGCGATTCTCACGCTTGCCTTCCGAGAAATTCCATGTACCACAGTATGTAGGACTGACCGCGACATGCTAGGTGCGGTGTGACGGCAAAGTACCAGATTGTCGAAACTGCAAACGCTTAGGCGTTCCCTGTCCTGGATATGACGAAGGAGACAGATTTGCCTCGCGGAAAGAGATCCAAAAGTGTGTCGATAAGATCTTCAGGGCTGCTGGAGTGGAGAAAAGGAAAATAGGCTCATGCCAGGCATGCCGCAACTCGAAATACCACTGCTCAAAAGATCACCCGAATTGCCAACGATGTAAAGACCGGGGATTAGAATGCGTCTATCACTTGAGGCGAAATGCTAGAAAGCGATCAACCGATGTTACGCGTTCAAAATCGCAGTCCGAGTCCTGCTCCCCGCCTGATTCTTCCGCCTCGTCAATAATTGATGACAACATGACACTCGATAGGTACGTCAAGGTGCTTGGGCTATCAGTTTTTAAACAGCTCACGTGCGGTTATGTGTGGCTTGACACAAAATATCTTCACGAGACTGACTTCGTACGATAGCACTATCACCCAATTGTCCCTACCGGAAGACGTGGCGAGCTGCTATCTGTCTCCTAACTGGACTGCGGGAAGCAATTTGGAAACACAAAACCAAGCATCATCAACATGTTCTGACAGCTCTTACCCTAACATGAACAACATAAACACGTACATATCGTGTTCAGACTCGAGTTTTGCCCTAGGGACAGCCAGCATGCCTGACTACAATTCAACGAGCTACGACGACATTACGACTCATGCGAGCATGATTTGGGTCAATAAGATACCTCCGACAAGCGAGCCTTTACTCTATGGCCCTGAGCACTATGAGCTTTTGATGAAGAATTCTGAACCGATTGACCCGAGTTTGTTCGATGCAAACTTCCCTACGAGCAACTACATACCCTTCGAAATAGACAACTGCGCAAGCGGATTCTACTAGAGTTTTTGGCTTATGCATATTCGACTAGAGAAGCGCGAAGAGGCAGGAAAGTTTATGATTCTGTGATTATTCACGATACGTTAGAGCGTGGAGTAAGGTTGAATTGGTATCATCGTTCTTTGCATATAATCAAACTGTACTACTATATCACTATATTTCACAACACGCCTAAGATTCGACAAGAGAATATAATTCTTTGGCTCTATGAGTAGCTTTAGCAGACTGAGCGTTGTTACATCTTCGCAAATGAGAACGAACAGATTACAACATGTCTAAAAGCCATAGGATGATTGCAATTCATCACCCATAAGTAGGGCTAATTTCTTGTTTTTTCGTCAATTGCGGTTGTGTGAATAATCCTCGTATTGGGGGATCTAGATACGAGGGTACCAAAAGCCTGAATACCTAGGCTTTGTTGTGACCCGGCAGGGCAGCATCGCCACAAGGTTCCCTCCACGGATAAACATGCCGAATACTGGGGGCCGTTGGCAAGCGCCAAGACGCCGTAATATGCGTCTCAATCCTGCTGATTTCTGAGTGCTCAGAAGCTGCAAAACGGTTGGTAGACTTAGCCTTGTGGGCATGTAGACCGTTTCCGCAACTGGGGGGTGTCAGACCCGAATTGCAGTAGCGCGCCTCCAAGGTTCGCCGACAATTCGCGGTTCCATGCTTCTCACGTTTCTTTTGGCACTTGCCCCAAGGCCCAGGGCCAGCTCCAGCGCAAATGGAAAGAAAAGCGCAAGGCTCTGGCCCACAACCCTGGTGCTGAGCTTTCATACTAGGTGCCGATTGTTGCATTGCAGTCCCTCCACTCACTGCTCTTTAACCTGATCCAGCACTTAGCGCAGGTTATCAAGAAAGGTTACATTGTCTTGGTAAGCTGTTCCCAAATATAAATCTGACTGGTGCAATCAATTAGAGCTAAGGTTTTCGTTGATGCCATCGCCGTCCCAACTTTACGGCAACACGGGACGAAACGCCGATACATTGTCAAAACCATGAGGCAGAGATCCATGCTACTATGTGCCTTATGTTCATATCCTGTTTGCCTGGTTCTAACTGGCGAGAGGATTAACATGCCTTGATGCTCCAGTGCTGTTTCTCAGCCTGGTACATATCAGCGGGTGTGGGCAAATGCATCTCGAATGAGTTTATGATGGAGCATGACAGGCAATTAGCCGGAAATTTAACTCTGAGGTATTTTACTGACATATACAACCTTTCCCCGGCATTGAAGCGACGTGGACATGGTTCTTGCTCCTGGGGGTGATACGCGTATATGCGTGGTGCACATTTCATGCATGGCCCTGTGCCTAGAAACAAAAGGCAGACTGCCTTTCTTCTCGTTGCGTCCCAATTGCAGGCCATGTCAAGCCACCAGAACTAAGTAGTGTTCCTATTGGTCCCCGTAACTTCTTTGCCTGCCGTACGGCAGCCACGAGACCACAACAGTACTGCCGAGGAGCTCTGTTTTGTAATTATCACCTTGCATCACGTCGCATGGCTACGCGCGTTTGCCCAACCAAGTTATAGGACGACGATGTCTACCTCACAACTCCAAGGCTGTTCGCAGTCGGAGCAACGACCGCTGTGATTGGTTCGACATTCCACGCCCCGAAGACCGGGTATTGGTGACAGAGTTGCGTCACATCCCGTGAAGATTATAATGCTTGTAGGTGTAGAATTGTTAGCGCTCCAAGGTATCCGCATAGGACATTTGGCGAAGGACATCAGGTTGCCAACTATGTAGCGGATGTCACGCTGTTGCATAAGAGGGACGGCACGCATGCAACTTTGGAACATTCTGTCAGTGTTCCCGTCGGGGGCCATCGTGAGCATGTTGAGCTGAGTAAAGAGGCACGCCGGTCCGTTGTTTCGGAAGATAACCGAACGCAGAGCAACGTTTTGTAGAAGGCGAGAGTGGTTTGTTGGGGAGTGCAATCGGCTGACACCTCGACGGTGTGCGAATCCTTCAGCCCTACAGGCGGGTTTGCCTCCCCAAAAGGGGAAGCTTGCTTACTCTACTTTTGATTTGAAGAGGACAGTAAAATGAACATAATCGTTCCGTTGTAGTTGGCTCCGCGGACCTGGGGTAAACAAGTTTGCACTCAACACATGGCATCATGGCAATTTACCAGGCAGCTATTGGACTCTTAACCGGGACAAAAATTGTTACATAGATAAGTTACGGTTATAGTGGCAACTTCCTTTGTTGAACATATCACATTTGACGGCGTGACCGCGCGTTTTTTTAGTCATCTTTAACTGTAGTCAGGTGTAGCCCAGACTCGAATGGAAGCGGAAATGAGAAGAACCACAAGTGGTATACCGTAATGGGGTAATGTGGATGCTCTAAGGTTGAAAGGCAGAAAGAACTATGTAAGTTTCTGCCCATCATAGATGGTCAAGAGGAAGATAAGATGAGATGCGAACCGCGAGGGGGGAAATGTACTCGTTCAGCCACTTGCATGCGACGGGCACAGTACATCCGAACGTTGGAACAAGCGCTACTATGACGCAATTCATCAATGGAATCGGCGTCAATGCATTTAGCGACACAGATCAGTGAAGGCTAGTCGCAAGATTGGGTGGCACAATACCTCCAGTCCACAATCCAACAGAATACTCAGCTAGTGCACTACGGAAGCAGCGCTTGAGTGACCATGGAATTCACATCGACCCAGGCGCACAATGTAAACCAGAAATCCGACTCCTCCACAACATTCTCCTCAATACAGAAGGTTGTTTGACGTCGTGGGTCAATCGACTGGTGTGCTTGAAAAACGGTCAAACTGTGACCAACACATGATGTTTCGACTGTCACGGTTAGACACTCACATCACGCATCTGGGGAAGGCGACAGGATGCATCATTTGAGAGAAACGTTTCTTCTTAAAAGGAAACAAAAATAGGAACTCATTGCGCTCCATTCTCGGACCCTCTTCAGCCACACGATACATCGCCGGTGGATTCTGAAACCCGCCCGACCAGCTGCTTCCTCAAACGTTTCATATACCCACATCTTCCCCGATACACCTTATTTGTGAGCTTGTTCGCGACAGTCGATGACGACTCTGTGAGGATGAAAAGGGGTCTGTCCGCCGGACGAATCCGTTTCAAAAGCCCAGAATGCTATCACGTCGTGGAGTGAGTGATACGGCTGTCCTTGGGCTCTCGAAGGTGGTGAACACGATTGCAGACCACCTTTGAACTACAACCGTGTCTCACAACGAACTTCATCTTGCTAGGCCTGAATGATACACAATCATAGCGGGCGGCGCACTTGTGAACAGCTCCACCGCTTTCACCACGATGCAAACCGAGAGTGCGGAACGAGTCCAGAAATGGCTCGATTCTCTTGGCCATGACGCAGAGGAGAGGATGGACCGGTCGCATGGCGAGGAACTGAAGAGGGCTCCGGTAATCATCACATTAACGCATGCCATTCCGGATGATCCTACCAGCACAATCGGTGCCTCGTCAACATCCGCGCCAAAGACAACGTTGGACAGGATCATAGTGACTAGCGGGTCATCGGTGGCGCCGCGACAGACGATTGCGCCGACGACATTGTTGACTAGTCTTCGCGAGGTTCCATCAGAGGTAGCAGCAATACCATCACCACCATCACCAGTTTCGTCTGTATCTTCTGCATCCTCGGCGGCCTCGCAATCGTCCGCCTCAACTGCGTCTTCACCTGCAACTCCAACACCTACATCTCCGGAAACAACGGCTCCTCGGGCATCGTCCACCAGCCTTCTGGCATCGTCTTCCTCATCCGAAGCTCGACTAAGTAGCACGATCACAGGGGCATCACCTCCCATATCATTGCCACTCAGCACCATTACCCCGACGACAACGATGTCGCTATCAACATCGATTACCCTCGAGCTCATTATGTCAATCATACCATCCACAACTTTACCCTCGTCTTCAATTTCAGAAGCCTTGCCTCAAGCTACAGTGACACCTGCGCCAGGCAGGGCAGAAGCAGACACAGTCGCGCCGGCGACAAAGGATACACAGCGCATCATGACAGTAGCAACTGCTTTCGGCTCGATAGGTATGTCTGCTCTGAAAATCTACACACAAAGAAGACTCGAAGCCAGATGAGAGCCGTCACTAACATGCATTCGCAGTGGGCTTGACGGTGATGGTTCTGGCCGGGGTACTGATATACAAGTACAGGAAACGTAGGAGGCTGCGCCAGAGCGAAAAGCCGGAGAAGACATAAGACTTTCCGAAAATACTTGACAGTTTGCAACTTTGAGTCATGTAGGCCATCTTCAACGATGTTCCTGCGCGATCGAGCCTGAAAGATGGCCTGAATTTGCGCCTCTCTTCCTCTAATCGAGCTTTGCGACAAAGATGGCCAAGATTAAATGGCTTCGAGCGTTACAGTACAGATGACACCGGATGTCACTCTCAGATCGAGTCTGGCTCCTCTATTCATGTATATATTTCCGCAAGTACGGGTCCGCGAGCATGCAACATGATAAACTAGAAATAGAGACCTATTTGTACTTTTGCACCATAAGAAGAACCCCCTGAACACCACCCTTAAGCACCATGTCCTCCGGCCGCTCAACCCCGACATCCACCAGCGCTCGTTCGATCTTTCTCCTCATGATTCGCACCACATCCCGTTCCGTCCCTACCGCATCAGGATTCGCTTCCCGCCACCTCGTAACGGGACTTTCCGTGCCAAGCATCTGCTCGAGCGCATCCAGATCAACCGGACTCTGACTCGCAAAGAACTGATCATTCGAATCATACTCTTCACTTGTATTCCACTCTTTGCGCAGGAATGTTCCCCGGTCAAACTCAACTACAGGTTCCTCAAGAGACCATGGCAGTGGCAAGTCTCTATATAAACTGCGAGCAATCCAGTTTCCTGGCTCTCTGTATTCTATCACGTCGTGTGAAAGATCATCTATGGCCGCCTGGATGGCGATATGATTCGGCATGGCAGGATCAACTCTCAGTCCGCTGCCGCCCCAGATGGCTACGACACCGCCCGGTCTGAGGACTTTGGCGGCTCGTCGCCAGAACCGGGACATGTCGAACCAGTGCGCTGATGAGGCTGCGATGATAAGATCAACACTACCATCTGGAATTGGAGGAGTCAGGTTAGATCCAAGGTCCTCTGCTGCCGAGACTGCAAAGTGAATAGGCGCCGGGCTGGCTGAAGTGCCTCCGAGGGATATAGCTGTGCTGATCATGCCTTCTCCCGGATCAAGACCGATAGCATGAGTGAAACGCGGTGCTAGGTCGCGCAAGGCAGTCCCTGGTCCGCAGCCAACGTCGAGAATGGTATCGAATTGGCCGCCGTGGGAGGTATTGGAAGTCCATGACAGCCTGGTAGACATTGTCATGGTAACTGAGGCGGTGTGTGGCACACTTTTGCCCTTGTTCTTGAGTGTAGGACCGAAAGGTAGTTTCTGTGGTCATTGTTTAGGCGAGTTGTAGGTTCGCAGCAGTTGAATTAAAGAGAGATGTGTATTAGACAAGTTGGTTTTATACCAGGAAAGGACCGTTGAATGACAGACACATTAAGTCCGCGGATTTCGCGATATTTATACCCATCAGCGACGAGATTCACGCTTCCTTATCACATCAAAACCCCTGATGTCTGCATATCTCATCCTCCCAATCAAATCTCTTTTGCGCAAAAAGTCCCATGTAAAAGTCGTACTTGAAGCATAAACCCACAACATCTACATCGGCAACGACAAGGAAGGTGGGCCGCGCTAACCCATTTACAGGGAACGACTGCGAACCCCGTCAACATCCAACATGCTTATGTTTTCATCTCTCTCTATTTCCTTACAAGCTGCTCATTCAGAGAGCGATATACTCACAGGTCAATACCTTGAAGACCATGTACGAATTGTAGTCAGTTAATTTCCGCATCAACAGTAGTATGCGATGGTCTACCACGGCCGCCTAAGCCAAGGCTGTCAACGCTGCCGCCAGCGCAAAATCAAGGTAACTCTTACACAGAATCACTCCTATATTTCCAAAAGCAACTCACAAAGTCAACCCTCTTATATTCGCAGTGCGACCAACGAAAACCAACCTGCCACCGCTGCGAGAAAGCCAACGCCCCCTGTCCCGGGTACAGAAACCTCACCAACCTCCTCTTCCGCGATGAATCAGCGCGCATCATCACAAATTATCATTCAGCACTTGCACCTCACACACCAATCTCTCAATCCCTCTCACCTCCTCCATCGCAAGGCGTAAGCGACATCGCAGCGCACTTCTTCTTCTGCATCTACACGTGTGATGAACCGCCGCACTTCAACACATCGTGGCTGGCACAGATTTGTCATCAGCACATGCATCATAGTGCACTGAGGGCTGCTGTCGAGGCGACTGGTCTGGCGGGCATGTCGAGTATCTTTCATGAGCGTGATATGGATGCTCGATCGAGGGATGAGTATGGGCGGGCTTTGGCTGCTGTGAGGGGTGTTTTGGGGGATGGGACTTGGTCGAGATTGGATACGACTTTTCTTGCGGTCATTTTGTTGGTGCTATTTGAGGTGCGTTTTAATCGGATGATTGAAGATCGAAACACTAATGTGTGGATAGTACATGAGGTTTGAGAATCCGGGGCATACTGATGCGTCTGCTGCACATATCGAAGGGGCACTTGCGCTGTTGCAGCTTCGTGGTGAGAAACAATTTAATCGTGAGCACAGCGCACAGCTTTTTCAGCAGCTTCGGTCTCAGATGGTATGTTTCTTGCTCATGGAAACAGCTGCTAGCCAATCTGTTATTGGTATCAATGAGCTAACAATGGTAGGCGTTTTCTCTGATGCAGCATAATCTTGCTATCCCTCCTGTCTTGCTAGACTTGCGACACAGTCACAAACCAAGTTTTCTTGGCGACATCAATTTCCGGCTTCTTAATCTTCGTGCTATGACCAAGTGCAGGAACTACGATGCGGAACTCATTTGCTCTGAGGCAAGGCGGATGGACGAAGAGCTCGAGGCTTGGAAGTCAAGCTTTGCGCCTCACATGGCGTATGGGATACTTAAGAATGCCTGCCATACGGTTTACTTCGAGGGGCTGCGACACGTCTATCCGGACCTATGGACCGCACAAGTGTGGAATAGCTGGCGCACGTTGCGCATACAGGTCAATCAGATCATGGCTGAGAACGTGGGCTGCAAGAACACACCGCTCTCCGCTGAAGCTGATATCATTCGGAAATTATCTAGGGATATCTGTATTTCTGTTCCTGAATTCATGGATTCTCCGAGTAGGTTCCCTCGAAAGCGATGCATCATTATGATTGATCAGAACTGATTTTGTGCTGTAGGCTCGGCGGCTCTCGTCTGGTCGCTGCTCATCGTATCGCGAGAGCCATTGAAATGGGCCCCGCGAGCGAAACTGGGCGGTAAAACAGCTCGGTGTGTTGGAATCATCGGGAGACATGCGAAAGCATGGTTTGTTGGCTCAATGATCGTTCTTGAATTTGAACTCACATCTCATGTCGCATCGTGCTCAGCTCTGCCCGTGCCTGGGTTTGAGCTGAATCGCCGCTAAACCAATTCGATGATCCCTGGCTCTTCTCCGGCTTCAACGGCGCCGCATCGTGGCCGTCATATTCTGCGTGGTGATTCTGCGACGCCGTCCTCCGCTTGCGTCAGCAACCACTGCCAAGACACATCCCCGCGGTCCAAATCGGCTTTGCCAGGAAAAAAAACCCTTCAGTATCCCCTATCCGCACATCCTACAGCGCATCTCCCTCCAACATCCGCATCGCTTGCTGGGTACGCCACCCGTCGGCGGGGTCTCTTTTGCATGCCCTTTTGTCCAGACAAAGAAATTGGATCCACGACGTTGGCCGCTGGCC
Source organism: Periglandula ipomoeae IasaF13 (assembly GCA_000222875.2). Lineage (NCBI taxonomy): Eukaryota > Fungi > Ascomycota > Sordariomycetes > Hypocreales > Clavicipitaceae > Periglandula > Periglandula ipomoeae. The sequence goes on from AFRD01000385.1 coordinate 26,696, forward strand.
CCAGAGCCAGAGACGAGCCAAGACGACTGTCGCCCGCGGCCATAAGCCGGGACGAGCGCTAAACCAGAAACCCTGCAGAAAAATTAAACGTCAACCCGCCCTTTGATGGCCATTTACAACAAGCAGACCGTGGACGGCAACAAACCATCTCCTGATCTGTGCGAGCTTCCGACCCGACCAATGTGCTCCAGCCGGAGGCGGATCTGGGATTGACCTTGTTTCTTTTCATATTGTGCTTTGTTCTCGTCCTTTTTTCCCCTTCTTCAAATTCCTGGCGCCATCCCAAAGTGTCACTCCATGTGCGCGCGTCAACCATGTCGTCACCTCCGAAACAACGGGATGCCTCTGAGCAAACACCACTTCTTCAAGATGACCGCTCTGATGCCTCACGTCAAATCGAAAACGGTCATGCACAGCTCCAACAGCAAGGGAAGCCTTTGCCCAAGGGCCAAATCGCGTTGCTATGCTATGCTCGCATGATGGAACCAATTGCGTTCTTCTCCATCTTTCCTTTCATTGCGCAAATGGTCCAACGGAACGGCAACTTGCCGGACTCGGATGTCGGATTCTACAGCGGCATCATCGAATCCATCTTCTCTGCCACTCAAACTGTTCTCATTTTCTGGAGCAGACTCGCTGACAAGGTTGGGCCGAAAGCCCATGCTTGTCTATTCTCTCTGCGGCATGGCCATCGGGCCCGCGCTTTTTGGTGTCGCGACCAGTATTTGGGAGATGATTGCCTTCAGGTGTCTTGCTGGTGTCTTCTCTGGCTCCAGCCTGATCATTCGTACCATGATTGGAGATCACAGCACCCCCGAGACCCAGGCGCTCGCATTCAGTTGGTTTGCTTTCGCAGGGAATGTTGGCATCTTCCTCGGTCCAATCATCGGCGGGGCTTTGGCCGACCCTGTGAGCCAGTATCCCAGTGTTTTTGCAGGCATCAGCTTCTTCGAGAATTATCCTTATGCCCTGCCTGGGCTGGTTGTTGGCGCTATCAGTGCCACTGGTGCGTTGACCTCGGCGCTGTATCTGGAAGAGACATTGGACAAAGACGACTCCGAGCGCACAGCCCAAAATGGAGATGCAAGCGCAAATGGTGCAACAAATGATGATGACGACGACGACGCAAAGATGACCATTTGGCAGCTTGTCAAGGCCCCCGGTGTCGCTGCTGTGTTGTGGATATATGGTCACGTTATGTTCCTTGCCTTTACCTTCACAGCTATTCTTCCTGTCGTGCTGTTCACACCTGTTGAGATTGGTGGAATGGGATTTTCAGCGTTTCAGATCTCCATCTACATGGCGACGCAAGGCGTCAGTCAGGCTATCTGGCTGCTCGTCGCCTTCCCGTTTCTTCAGCATCAGTTGGGCACCAAGGGTGTGTTGCGTGCCTGTGCAATCGCGTACCCCTTCTTTTTCGCCGGCTATGTTGTGGCCAACATGCTGTTGCGAGATGGTTCCAAAGTTGCCATTGCTTGGTTCTGGATCTTGGGATCGCTCGTTGGCCCGGGCGTATCCATGGCATTTACCGGTGTCCAATTGGTCTTGAACGATGTTTCACCCGCCGCGCATCTTCTGGGAACTCTCAACGCAATTGCTCTGACATGCACCAGTGCCATCCGATCTATTGTTCCAGGCGTAGCCACCGCAATTTATGCCATCGGTGTTCGCCATCAGATTTTGTGGGGCCACCTGGCTTGGGTTATTCTCGTCCCCATAGCCATGGCTTTATCAATCTGTCTTAGATGGTTACGTAGCGATAAGTAGCATACGTTCCGGCGTCTTGAAATCTGTACATAGTAGGCCGAGATAACTTCTCCAAAGTGCCAATAGAAGCCCCAGAGAAGTAATCTGCCAAAAAGAATCGCATCAGTTGTAGATTCAGCATTAGCACTGCGCTGCACGTCCAAACCTTGTGTATATATATATATAAATCTACCTGTTATTACTCCGTATTGAACTCTTTTGACTGTGAGCCGAATTTTGCTCTGCTTTTTACTAGTCCTATGATGCAATCTGAAACCTAAAAGACAAAACGCGACCTGCCAATGCAAAATAGAAGAACATCGAGATGTATTTCAGTTGTCACATCAACTGCACTCAAATGTTGTTTTTCCAACTCGTATCAGACGTTGTGGTCCCCAGCTTTCATCGCTTGAGTCTTGGCTCGTTCCAAACGGTTTGTACGCCAATTGAAAGTGGTGGCTGGTTTGGTCCGGATAGCTTCTCTCAGTTTCTCCTCACTTCTGTGCATCCAAGCACCCGCGGACGCTGTGCTGACAGGGTAGAGCGGCATGTTGTTGCTGTTCGTGAAGAATCCGTACGGATTCACCATATCATACGAGGCAATGATATCCAACTCGGCAGCGATTTGGTCGCAGTAACCGTCCAGCGGCAAATCATTGACATCCTGTCCAAAAGGATTTTCAATCTCCCGGCCAATAAACAGCAGTCCCAGAATAATGTAGGCGGCGGTGATCGTGGCGGGGATTGTGCTCCATTCAAGTTTGCCGACCAGCTGGAAAGGAAGGAGAACCACGTACACCCAAGTGATCTGACTGATGGCGATTGTGTATGCAATGGGGAGAGGCGTGTTCAGCACTCGCTCACAACCCGTCATGACATCATTGAGGACGCTCAAGTTGTTGTAGGCTAAAGTCTGCTGCATAGGCACTTTCAGCTGATCGTTCCTGACCATGTAGTCAATAGTAACGGCAATGTGATTCAAGATTTCCAGTGGGAGGTTGCCGAGAGGACGAGATGCTTTCTTGAGAGTCTTGCGTGGATTGCTGGCAGCGAAGGAGACGCCAAGGTATTCTCCAACCTCTTTGAAGAAGTTCTTCTTCGGTGTATTCACAGATCTTGCATCCGCTTCCGTAGCCTCCTTGGCAAATGTATTCAAGTGGCCGACCAAATTTTGCAGATCTGGGTATACGGTATAAGGTTCAAATCGGAGAGAGTGCTTTAGCGACACAGCAAAAGCAACGAGCAGATTCATGGAGCTAAGCTTCTTCAACACCGACTCTCGAGGGTCCACATCGGTTCGGTCCAACCCATGGATCCAAAAGACACGTCCGAGAACCTGTGAGGAAAGCACAAGCATAGCCCAATATTTTCGGCCTTCAGCATAACGTTCATATGCGGTCGAGTTTCTGAAAGAGAGACCAAGACCGACGACAAAACCAAGGACAGTCAAGAGCATTGAGTCAACAGCGAGGGACTTCTTGGCTATCATGTGAACACAGGTGACCGCGGTCGACCACATGCCAATGAAGGTTAAAGGCAAGATCATTTTTGGCAGAATGCTGCCGTGCATCTGAAGAAAGAGTGGCCATTTGGAGTGTTTCGAAATGTCGCGTGGGCCGGTAAAGTAATCGTCAATGTCGAGCGAGGCGCGGCGCTGGAATGGAAACGAGGCATGGGGAAGTCGAGGAGATGTCGGAGACTGGACATCATCGGGTTGTGCGTCAGACGTTTGGTGCTTCTTCTCCTCGTCATGCACAGCTGGGTGGAAAGAAGCCTTGGACGGCTCGAAGGATGTTGTTTCTGCGCCACTGTCTGCCATGTTTGCTTGAATTGAAGAATCGACAATTGCTATTGTTGCTGAAGCGTGAAGGCTGGAAGAGAAATCGGAAAGGCGCGGGACGGGTAAAGAGCGTGAGGAAGAAAATTATAAGATCTAGGAGCAACCCATAACGAACGTAGAGGAAGTAGATAGTCAAAGTAATACACACAGAGGAAAAAGAAAAGGTAAGTTGTAGATGGCTGACGAAAGGGGATTTTCTACGTTTCAAAAATTGTTAACCTGCGGACCCTGTCAATCTCCCAAGCGTACCTGGCCGCGCCTTCCCAATCATGTCTGCTTTTGGCTTTGCCAGGATTCGTGGCGTCGCGGCTTGCTGCTCCTTGTTGGCAGTGATCCGCGACCTTAAAATGTGAATACGGAGGTGTCAAGACAAAGGCCAATCCATCTCTTGAAACAGAACCCACCGGCCCAGACCAGACCACGGACGATGGCGGCGGCGACGACGACGACAGACAATTGCGACTCCGTATTACTTAGCCGACGAGTCAACATGGCAGACCCGCAATGCAGGGGCAACTCGCAATTGTCGTCTGCCACATCAGCTCGCTCGCCTCAGAACGGGTGCCACACATCTGACCATGCGACCGTTTCAAAACGGGTGGCGTTGGCGTCAACGACTCAGAATACAACCACAGATGTAATGAAGGAAAAAGGCTGTCCAACCATCGGCAACAGGCGCCGCACTAACCGGCGGCCACAGATACGAAGCAGGGCATTGATGCTTGGCTGCGGATAATGTCAATTTCATGCTACCGGCAATACCACGGCCCCCCGAGCACGCACCGTTGGTGCCAATTCCGAAAATAGCCAGCAATCAAAAATGCGAGCAGCAAACCTGACATCAGGGAGCCAAAGTCAACGTGCGCCTTGGCCGTCCCAAGCAGAGGCGCCCGAGTCTGCCATTGTTCAATTCTCAAGATGCCCAATGCCCAGAACCGATCGAACAAAGGGGCAGGCCAGCAAATCTCGTCTATGCTTACGTGCCAGCATACCCACATGCCCCATGGATGGTAGTAAAATAAGCATTTTGCCCCTGACGGAACAAGTGGTGCTGTGTGGTAGCCCGTCGGCTGGTCCCGCTTCGAAGCACTCATTCCAAGTTGCACTCATCCCTGCCCAGGATCCGGTGAGCGCAAATCCGTCAAGTGCCAAGACAGCTCAACAACGAGATGGCACGGCAAGTGAGAGAAGACTTTTTGCAGCCTGCTGTGGAATATTCCTTGGTTTTTATGACAGCAACATCTTCCGGCTCTACTTCATGGCCGTTCGAGACTTTTGCGTCATGACCTAAGCCATCCCCCCATGGTATTGTAGTTCGAGCTCATGAGTCGATAAATGATGCCACGGGCTGAAGGGAAATCCCTGACCAGCACTGGGACCAAAAGCCAAGCGGTCAATTTAGGAAAGGCCTTGCATCCTTCGACAATGGCCCTCTTTACTCTTCTCTCGGGCGCCTCAGTAACACGTGAATCGGCTTGGCAGTGCTGACGGTTGCGTATGTAAGACGCGACATGTTGTGCAACCACAGAGGCTTTGACAAATGCATGTCATGAATTTCGCGGAGTACTCGCGGGCAGGAGACAGGTAGGCGAATAAGTCAACGTTTTCACGCACCTCGAAATTGATAAGGGATGGTGCTACCCGGAACGAAACTTTGGCCCTTTACCACCAACTGAATTCAACTCCCCTCCCCTGTCTCATCCTCGGCGGGCCTCAAATGAGCTTGTAACGAACCGTCTAAGAACAGGCAGTCAAGAACGAGTCGCAGCAGCAGTTATATCGTGTGAGAGCGTGCCATCATTATTCAAAAGAGAAGTCCGCTAGCTAACACGCCTAAAGGAGCTAGAATCGCCCGCACCGTCGAGGTGATTAACAAGAAAAGGGCTGCATCACAAAACCGAACGCCTCCACCATATATAGACTCGCTGGGTATGTGCAACAAAATCAGATACAGCATCCAATAGAAAATATACTTCGCTCCAACATCAAAGAAGTTGTCGCACACGAACAGAAGAGCAGAGAACCTTATCCCAACCTTAGTCTTGTCTCTTATGGTCACCTATAGGGATTTGTAGCGGGTAGCTCAACAGGTTCGTTCTTGCGCGCCTCATGGCCCATCAACTCGTTGACATGGGATCCATGCAGCTCTGTCAGCACCGAATCGGATGGCTTCTCTGCGATTTGCGGCGGAGCATTATGGTGACGCCTTCGTCGTCGCAACCAAAGGAATGCCCCCAACAATGCCGCAATGGCGACGATGGGTATGACGACCCCGATTGCCACTTTGGCGCCTGTGGACAGACCAGTTGATTCGTTCGCAACTGGTGATGGCGTAGAAGACGCCGCGCCACTGGTTGACTGCGTCGCTGAGACTACGCTAGCTGTCATCGAAGGGGTTGTAGTTGGCGCTGTAGTCTTCAGGTCGCTGGCTTGATACACCATACGAACACCAAAGGCGTTGAGACCGCCCGGAACGGCAAGGCCATAATCGACCGTCGATGTGACCCCATTCTGACTGGTTGTTATGGGGATGTGTATCATGGTATCTGGAGGGGCCTGGTAGGTGCAGAACAGAGTCTGCTTGGACGACGAAGCTGGTGGTGAATTTTGACAGCTGAGGCGGATGGTGTTACCGGGAAGGGTCGGACAACAGGTTACTGTTGTCAGCGATGCTACGCCGGTGTTGTCGTGACAAGCACTGATATATCCAGCAGGACAGATGAATCCAGGTGAGAAATACGCGTCTGTCTTGAAACCACTGGGCATGCAGGTTTTAGCACCATCCAGCATGAGGGCGTATCCAGAAAGGTTTACACCTGAGCATTCGTCTGGGCGCGTGAACGTCGTCGTGAGAGGGTTGCGAGCGAAAGAAGTGACGACGGTCGGCGTCTGCTCAGTAGCCGACGGGTTTGACGATCCAGAAGACATTTTGACAGATGTTTGCGATCAGAATTATGCAGGTTTTCCGTAATCAACGACGTGCTCCGGAGATCGAGCCCGTGTGCACCTAGGCAACCTTGAATGTCGGGTAGGAAGCGTGGCAGGCGACGTGATGCCCACTTCACAGGCGACAGTGTGGTAGCTTGGCTATCACTGACCGCCGTCTTCAAGGCAGTTCACGATGTTCAATGCGATAACAAGAGTTGTTGAAAGAGACAGAGTTGGGGTCGGAAGAAGAGAGCGACAGCCGGTCAGGAGCCGGATGAGAGCACAAGGTTGGCTGGGATCGTCCGTCAAAGTCGAATGACGCTGTGGCCCCGACGAGCTGAACTTCCTTCACTTATGATGCCCCTGTAGTCGCCGACTGTCACCAGCTAACACCAGACCAGCCCAATTGAGCGAAAAGGAAAGGCACGCCCCAAACTTTTGGTACGATGAATATGGTTTAGCAGGCATAAATCTGCACCAGGACCTTGGAAGTGTGGATACAACGAACTGGGGTGGACATCTGCATGTCTGGGCGATGAAGTTGGGCCCAAATTGAGTCCACACCCCAAGCTCGTTCACACTTTGACCTGTGATGAACGACTCCAGCGAGTCACCTTGCTCATAATTCAGCTGCAGCGGGTTTTCTCGAAGACGAACCATCCCGAGGACGACACTTCCAGGCAGTGACAACGTGGTGCCACCACCGAGGCGGTGTTGTGCAGGACATGGACTCTTGCACCTCTGCAACATCAACTGCAACAAAGATAAGCACTAAGCTCAGCCGTTCTGCCACATTCGCCAATGCCGGTTTCCGATTGTTCCAGCCGCAGACAGCGCATCCCAGGAAATCGTGCTTCGAAGGATCCTTGACTAGTGGGGGAATCAATTGGGCTGGCACATGCATCTATCCGGTATGAAGGACCAAGGACGACACGGCAGAGCAAGGAGCTCTTCACCAATCCTGCTCATCACTGCAACCCCAGGCTGACGGCACAGGAGGGTGACTCTGCTG